>JANAVB010027224.1:0-83591 GCA_029216955.1 Iris pallida | reverse complement strand
GATTGATCTTCCGAGGTAACAACCAGGGAAGACTGAGAAAAGACCAAAGGACCTTTTTCCTTATTTTTTGCAGAAGGGTAAGCTAAGGAGCGTTTTCCTTTATTACCTTCCGAGGAAGATTGGGAGAAGACCAACGGGCCTTTTCCTTTGTTCTGGAGAGAAGGAGAACTAGTCAACAAACTACCCCCAGTGGTTTGTGCAGGCAGCAGTAGAGTGTTTGGGAAGGGGAGCAGAGCCTTTCCACTTGCTGTAGGAAGAGGGGAGACTAGCCAAAGGGCTCTCCCTCTTAGTTTGCGCTGGACTGAGCAAGGCAGTGGTTTGTGCAGATGACACTCTGGCAGTTTGCACAGAGGATGCCTTGGCCACAGAACATCCAGTATTTGCATTTTGCGCCATGGGAGAGATGGCCAGTGGAGTTTTGGTGGCAGAGTGCTTGGATTATGCTCTGGTTGAAGAAGCTACTGTTTGCGCAGGAACGAGAGTGGCAGCAAGTTGCGCCAGAGGGAGAGGAGCCTTGTATTTTGTCAGAGCAGCATAGGAAGTGGTTTGTGCTGCTGGAAGGAATGAAGTACGCTGCACTTGGATCATAGAGGCCTTAGATTGCGCCTTAGCATAAGAGAAGGAAGATTGCGCAGGGACAGAAGTTGCCAATGGTAACTTGGCAGAGGAAGTCACAATCTGCGCAGAATACTTGGGAGTCCATACAGGCCGACCCTTACTCTTAGCAGAGTGTGCAATGCCAGGAGTGGTCCTGGAGTTGAGCATCGCTTCATAGGCAGTCTGGTTGACCTTCACAACCAGCGTCTTCTGCGTCTTTCCGATAGATGCCCCGTCACAGTGAATTATCACTTCCTCGTCGGAGGAGAAAGTCATCCCCAGCAGAGTCCTATTTTGTTTGCAAAAACAAATGTTTTATTTCACAAACTTGAGAGAAGATTACAATTGAATTCTGGGAAAGTACAACTATAGGAATCCGATCTGAAGACGATCGCTTTATCCCTTGGACTCTGTAAACTTTGAAGACTTTGGCCTCTGAAAGATGTAGCAGCACTTGGGCAAGAACTCCTGGTCTCTATGACTTGATTCCTACTGGATGAGGAGCTTGAAACTCTATTTATAGAGTTCTGGAAATAACTGATTTGCAGTTATTTTGGACTGCGCAGACTGGATTGCGCTGGATCTGGATTGCACAGGCTGGATTACGCTAACTTTTGGGCAGTTACTCAATCATGGGCTAACTGTATTTAGACGCGTGGCATTGTGTGATTGAAATGCGCTTGGTCATGTACAGGAAACTGCTACGTGGTGAGCAATTGATGGCATGTATGCCACATAACAATTAGAAGTTACTTGCAGAATCTCACTAGATAGCGCTGGATTTGAACTGCGCAGGATGTGGAGTGCGCTTTGTTGAAGCGCGTTAGGCTCTGAGCGCGCCTTGCTAGAACGCGCTGGCTCGGGGACTGTGCTGGACAGCTGGGCGGCGCAGCACGGATGACGAGGAGGCTCAGCACTCTTCGTATTCCTTGCTGACAATCTATCAGAGGATCTTCTGTCAGTAATGATGACTATGCCACGTCAGCTCGGCGCGCATGGATGGTAGCGCGGTTGGGCTTAGCGCGGTCTGATGTTGGCGCGTTCTGTTGTCAGCGCAGTTGGATTGGAAGGTGCACAACTGGATTTCTGTACACTTCTTCGAAAATGCAACTTGATTTTTAGGACCTACACGCTCGAGGACAGCTGTCCCAAATCCAGGCGCTACTGAGTCGAGTTCTTGACAAATAGTTGGCGCAACCTGATGACTCGCACAACCTGATCAAGTAAACTCAGTAAATGCTAGAAATGACGTGGCATTCATGCTATCATTTTCGAGGGATGTATCTCAGTAACTGCCTACAAATAAATGCCAGGAAGACAGGCGCAAGTCGGCTCATAGACTGAAGTGGCATAATTTGTTGAGTTGTGCCATCTCATTGGCAGGCGCAAGTTGACTTCTTGACCGAAGTGGCGCAACTTACTGAAATCATAACCAACTTTTGATGAGTTGGCACGCATGCCACCAATCTCTCATGATCGTGCCCATTAAACTGTACACGACCACACGCATCTCAATCAAATGATACCACGCGTCTAAATACAGTTAGCACACGATTCTGGATAATGGAGTAAAAGTTGGCGCAACCAGTGTTGGCCCAACCTAGAGCAAGTCAGAATAACTGCAAGACAGTTATTTCTATAACTCTATAAATAGAGTTTCAAATTCTTCTTCAAGGGGATAAATCATTATCAGAGATCATGAGTTCTTGCCCAAGTGCTGCTGCATTCTTCAAAGGCTACAGTCTTCAAAGTTCACATAGTCCAAGGAATAAAGCGATCGTCTTCTGATCGGATTCCTATAGTTGTACTTTCCCAGAATTCAATTGTAATCTTCTTTCAAGTTTGTGAAATAAAACTTTTTGTTTTTGCAAACATGTCTAGGATTGATCGATTGCAAGATTGTACCATAAATGATTGCCACTCCATATTGTCATTCCCGATTGTCACTCTAGCATGTTGTACTCGAGATTGTCACTTTTATCATTATACACTCTCTCCCTGATGGTCACCTTTACCAATAAATGATCAGAGACTAAGTTCTGTTCAGGGGAAGGGTTACAATCCCGGTCCTTGTTTGGTTTAAGGATTGTAACCTGGCTCCCGGAACAGTACCTTCGTCATCTTTTCGTATATTGTCCAGTTATATTTTTATCTTAACATGTGTTCCCCAGTTTACTTTATGTCATTGATGCTTTGCTTATTATTTTTCTCTGATCGGGACTAGTACATTGGTAGTGCACAAATCTTGATCCGCATTTACTTACTGTTTTCTTTACCTGTTGATTGCTAATGATTTGCTGGTTTTAGTTCTTAAGTGAAGCCTCCTTTGTGGCACTTTCTCTTTCTGGGGTCTGACGCAGCTGGTTTTGTATGGCCAGATACCGGAGCAGCAACAAAGGATCTACCTGCTTTCCAGCCCGATGGTGACCACCAGGCGTAACCAGGGCATCATGTGGGTTCTTTTTGTTCTCCCACTGTAATACTGTAAATTATTCTTTTGAGGCGTTTAGCCGACGAGCACTTGTTAGCTCGATTGCAACTTATTCATTGTCTGCCTAAGGGCTGTAATATGATTGACAAGCCCCGGGGGTTGATCATGTATGACTAAACTCTTGCTAGTCCTCACATTTTTTATCGACTAGCTTCATGATCATCTGGATATATAATGTTTGGGACGCCTTACAATTGTGTATTTAGTGATCGGTTATCTTGTAACTATTTTTACTTGTTAAGATTGAGACAATAGCTTGTTTTGACCCTAAGAGACTGATGATTTGTAGAATACCCTCACATACTAGACAGCCGTGACCGTATAGTGGGATGGTTGCCGTTCCTTTATACGTAGCTGGCTGTACACGTCTCCGTTCTTCAGTATTCTGGTTCTGGGCGTTACAACCCGGCCTGCGGACGGCCGTGGGTGGCCGACGGCGGTGCGCGGTGGCGCGGCTGCTGCTGCTGTTGCTGTAAAACCCCCTAAATTTTTACTACGAGTTTTTTTTATAAATAAATTTGGTATTTATTTTGCACTTCGTATCTACACGTCGCATAGGAGTTCGCATTATTGTATTTTGTCTAGCATGCGAGATTTGCGTTTCGTATTTGCTCGACGAGTGCGAATATGTGCGAGGTACATATTTTCTGTAAAAATATTTTTATTTTAAAAGCATGGTTTTCAAATAATAAATATAATTATTTGAAGTTGTTACCAAAATCTTATTTTTATAATATAAAAGGGTTATTTATTTCGTCATTTAAAAATAAGTAGTAGTTAATTTTGATTTATATAAAATATACTATTTTGTGTGACTGACATGAAATCTATTTCATGTCCAAGTTGAATTTCGAAAACAAATTATAATTGTTTTATTTATTATAAAAATATATTTCAAATATTTAAAGTGATTTTCGAAATTAAATTATTACCATTATTTATTATATCAAAGAAGATATTTTAAAATGTTGTTTAATATAATATTTAGTAAATTATGCTGATTAAATGAGAAAAGATTTTATTGACTTTATTTTGAGTAGCTTTTAAATTTAAGAGGATTTTATCTAGATTGAATTTGGATTGGAATAAACGAGTTTAAATTGATTTGAATTAAATTATGATTTATGATGTAAACCCCCTGATTTTTAAAATAAATATTTATGGAATTTTTGGATTTTTTAAATAAATATGTATTGACTTATTATATAACTTGTATTATTTTACATATATTTAGTATAGTGCTCATTAGCGAATTTAGTATTAAATATTTCAGCTGGTATAAATGAGATTAGATGAAGGTTGTTTAAATAAATATTAACTCTATTTATTATCTCTAGTAATTTTAAATAATGTTGTAGATAATTTAGATAAAGATGAACTAAATTTTAAGTTAAGCATAATCCTAAGTCTATTAGGAAAGCATCCATATCTATATTATACCATAACAAACTAACTCCTATCAATTTAGATCAAATCTTATCTAAATACGAAGATAAATCTAGAATAAGTACCTATATATACCCAATACATTCCCTTCCTATCAACCCTAATTCGAAATTATTTTTAGTCCAATAGGAACTCAAAAATTCGTCATTAAAATTCAGCCCCGCTTTTTAGTAGCAAAAGCAACTTGGAACGACGATATCTCCTAGCTCCGAACTCCGTTTTGCCTCCGTTTTTTTTTAAAAGAAGCGTATTAAGGTAAGCTTTCCAAAAACATATTTTAATAGACAAAATTCGTTCTGTAGATTTCTACAAAACTGTTTGAGTATCTAGTGTCCAAAAAAATAAACGTGTTTCACTATTTTTGCGATTTCGGGAGATTCCGAAAACAAAAATGCGATCCGTTTAGTTTTTCGGAAAGCTAATACAAAAACCTATACCATATCCTAATTTCAAAATTTATTAAATAATTTAATAGTTGTAGTATTAATTATAATTAGATAATAGCTATTTTCAGCATCCGAAGTTGTTCCTACACCGTTCCCTTTGCTCGTTGTTGTTGATTCATCGCCAGGACATCATCTTACCACACTCGGACATCAGGCAAGACACCTTGCCTTTACTGTTTAATTTATTGCTCAATATCATGCATGCTTTTTCTTATTTTTAACAAATATAATGTTGTTCTTTCAAAACTATATGTAGTTACAAATTACTATATTTTGCGCAATTGACCTAGAGTTAAGGGACTACCTTAGGTTTAGAGCATCTCATAAACTGTCACGATGTGTCACGTATTGTGTGTGAGTTGTGAGTTACATATAGATACGGACTTGCGTGTTGACTGATCATTGGTGCGTACAGGCCGTACGTTAGGATATAACTGCTAGTAGATTTGTGTAGAGGACTTGGCAGTTATTAAGGATTAAACAGTGTCGTGGAGACGACGCATGTATAGTATCATGGGGTGGGAGGAGACAGTTATTAGCGTAGGGGCTACATGTTCAGTACACACATAGATTTGGGCCGATAGTGTCTCGGATGAGCGCTACTTACTGCCCCGGGGCCGATAGCACTCGTATGAGCGCTACTTTCTGCCCATGGCTGATAGTGTCTCTTAGGAGCGCTACCTACTGCCACTCTCTCTCTCCATCTATGCTGAACACCTAAGCTCCTGCGTAGAACGTTGTCTTCTAAAGTGCATTATTCACATAGAATGGTTAGGAACCTTTAACTATTTTTGTTGAGCTTTACTTATTCAGTTATATGGCATGTACTTTTGTGTCTTGTTACGTCCCTCTGAGGACCTGGTTATTTCCCAGGTGTGTGTTCGTGTCTTCCGCAGGTACCCTAGCCGAGATCATGGTCTTCTCCATTTCGAAGATGGCGTGTCTTGGTTTCTCCTTGCTACTTCCACCTAGTCTTTTTCTATATCATGTACTTATTTCTTTTTATTTTGGTTGGTAGTGGATGTGTCTCCACCCAACATATTGTATCAAGACAAGTCATTATATCATATCTTCTATTCCCTTATTTTTGTGTGGATGAGATTAGTCATGGTTTACTACATTCTACAGCTTATGTATACATACGAGGCCTATGTATTTCGTATGTATACAGCTGGCATGTTTACATTACTAGTCCTACGTATTTTGGGACTAGAGCGTTACATGTTTTTGTGGTGGCCCATGCAGGTCAATTTTGCCGTTTCGGTTACATGACTGTACCGAACGGGCCTGCAATATAGGATTATAATCTAGAATCTCATCCACCTGCTTGACCCTCTTCCTTTGACTCTACTTTCGAATCACTTGTTCAACTTCCTAGATCTACATCTTGCTTGAGCTCTTTCTACCATAATTCTTATTTCCACGCTTGATAGGAAGATGACTACACTAGTATATGCTCATAGGTCAACCACATGACTAGAAGGATTACCTTGACAACTAATATGCATTGAGACCCTAATTGAGTTATAAAGATATTTTTCCTAGAAGTATGACCTTAAGGATTAGTTAATTCTAAGTTGGATAGAAGCAACATTACTAGCTTTGAAGGATTGTTAGAATTTTATTTTAATACTACAAAAGGAATTTTAGAATCTATATACAATTGAGAAAGGAAATTGATTTGATTTCTGAGTTTTGATTTTTTGAAGGTCTTTGAAAAATGTTAATAATTTATTGTGCTATAACTATACATCTTTAAAGAGAAACAAAATTTAGTTGCAAATTTTTTTTAAAATTTTAAATGTTGTTGTAAGAATTATGAGTAGGATTGATAAAAAAAATTTGGATAAATTTTAAGGATTTAAATTGAGTTGTACAATTCACGATTAATAAGATTGCAAATTTTTGAGTTGAATGTTTGAAGTAATGATAGTAAGAATTTTGGTCTAAAATATTTTGAAGGATATAGAATCAAATTGAGGATTTAGTTAAAATGTTAAACTCTTGTATGAATTACGATTGTTAAGCTAATTTAAATTTTGAGTTTAAGATTTGGATTAATGATAGAAGTATATAGATTTGATTTGTGACACAATAAAGGTTTATTCGAGATTGATTAGAAAATTTAGAGAAATTTTAAGTTATGATTCTGTTGCGACTAGATAAGATGAGAAGTTGAGTTTATAATACATTTTGGAAAAAAATAAAAAAATTCTAGTGTCATGATAAAGGTTATCTTGGGGTTGGTTAAAGAAATTTAAATTTCAAATTTATAGATTATATTTGGCAGCTTAGAATGATATCTATTTATTAGATTATTTGAGAATTATATTGAGAGAAGATTGTTGAAACTCAAAGTTATCAATTAAAACTTATTGTGATAGAGAACCTAGAAGCAAACAAGATTACCCTAATGAGATGGAAGTAAGTTGCCATATCACCCGTGACCATGATAGTACTATATACACAAGGGTTGTTAGTCATCTACCAAACTATGCGACTGTAACTCATTCTTGACTTACTTGATCCTCCCTTAAATCTAGATCTTTTATTGTGCCTTTCTAACCGTTTGCAATATTGGAATAAGGATTTAATTGTTCCTTAACTGTATTCATCTAGGAGGCTATCTTCTCTCTGGAGCTGTGTTCCTAAATCATTTTACTGGATTCCTTAATTAATTTTATTCCATGCTTAACTTGATCTTCTTTATTTTGTGTATAAATTGTCATCAAATGAACTCCCACTTTCTATTTTTAAATTCTTTTGTGTCCTTTATCGTGACTTGGATATTTGGAGCACAACACTAGACTTTTTTATCCAACAAATTCCATATGCAAGACCTAGTCGAGCCCACCTTCATGTAGGTATATCACATGCCACTAAAACACAACTTCTTGTACTCTATTTTCATGATATGACTTTTTGGGTAAAAAAGACTAAACTATGACATTTACCATGATACTGATATATTTATCGACCATGGACCTCGACTCAACTCTTCAAACCGATATGTGATTGTGTTCTACTTAATTCTTTAAAGGCTTAGCTTGTGTTTTATGTTGATTGCTAACCCCGAGCATTTTATTTTCATGCCTTATCTTAATTTGCTTCCATAAATTTTCTTTTCGTGCAAAAATTCATATTTATTGTTCAAACCCTACCAAGACCTTTGAGCCTAACCAAAATTTTTCTTCCAAATTATTTTGCTTCTCTCTTCGAGAATCTTATTTTGCTCTGTTATTATTCATGCAACCTTGTTCTTGTGATTCTTTGGGCATAGATAAAAATTTGATCATGGCACCCCTCAGTTATATATGACTAGCTTAGAAAATTTTATCAAGGAGATTAACAGTATAATTGATTATGATGGTTGTCCAATTACAAGATATAGAAAATTAGTCATAAGTTGAGTTATGTAGAAAACGTACTAGATGAATAAGACTTGCGAGATTTTGTTTCAAATGAACAAAGATGGATAAATGCCTAAATCAAAAATATATATATATAATAATACTCTGATAAATGAGTACAAATTTCCTAGAAGAGTTTGACTTTTACTTCAACTAACTGGATTAAGTTTTTTTTTCTTTTTTTTTTGAAATTTTAAATTTCAAGGAAATTACAACTTGAGGAAATATGCATATTTATGTTATAAAAACAAAATTCGCATTGCATTTGATTTCGCGATTACTCCTCCATTTTGGAAATGGAATTGTTATCCTTGATGACTTAAGTGGTTAGATTTCTATGAAGTTCACATGAAGCGAAAATGAGTTGATTTTGCCTTCATAAATTAAGGATTTTGGATATCAAAGATTATGAAGAATGTAATTGGTTGAGGAAAAATATGTATATATATTTATTGAAAGAAGTAGACTATAGATTTCTTGAATTCAATATTTTTACTTATTTAAATTTCGAAAATGAGAAATTGGATTGAATGTAAATATGTGAAGGAAGTAGAAAGTTTTCTTTTGAGGTTCAATGTTGAGAAAAGAGAAGGGAATAATTGATCCAAGGAAATCAAAATTTTGTTATTGAAAGTTAAAGAGATTGTAAAGAGTTATCATAAAATAGACGATAAAGACGATTCGAGATATAACGATGAAATTTTGAATCAAGAGTAACGAGCTAGTAAATTTTTGAGATTTGAGAAACTTTTGCATTTTTGTGAGCTTGCATGTCTTGGATAATAATAGTTTTATTTTGAATTTAGACATTGATTGGGATTCCATGAGATTTCTTCTAGACTATCCCAAATTTTTGTCTAGATTATTGTTGTTCAAATTGCTTGATGGATTCCGTATCCGAATCGTTGCTTAAACTTCTTATCGATAAACTCTCGTGCCTATGATTTTACTATCTTGACTAATACTGCTACTATAATCTAGTTTTGCAAGCTCATTGATTTATCGAGCTTGTTCATGACTTATGCTATTGAGCGCGCTCACTAACATATTGTCTAATCAGAACCGGTGCATGATGGTCTGATCAACCAAGTGCACTATGGTTCGTTTTTACCTGTTGTTCCACGTGGATGGGACATAATTAAAACTTGGACTCTGGAATCCCATCCACAACTGCCTTGACAATTCTTTTAAAATTATTCGGTCGTCTTTGAACCACATATTAGTATTCGAAAAGCATCTTCTTTGGACCCTTGTAAATTTTTTTGCCTTCCACCTATTTTAGCAATTACTCGTACTTGATAGATAGACAACAAGTATCAACTTTTGGTTGCCCTACCACCTATGACCATGAAACTGGTAAGTATACAGAGATAGCTAGCCATTGACCTTCCAATGTGACTTTATCCCTATCTTGAGTTCCTTGTCCTGTTCTCGACCCTAGATTCAACTTTCGCGACCTTATTAGAACTTGAAAATGATTCAAATCTAAAACTAGACGACCATATTCTCCAAATTGCTTGTCCTTAATCTAGTCGATTCCTTATTACTTTATATCATGTCTTATCATGTTTAACCTTAACCCTTAATCTTCCTTAATTCCTTGTGATAGCTAACAACCCTTATTCAATCCCATAACTATGATGTATTTTTGTAAATATCAAATTCAAATATTTTTATGCATGTTTGAATTGAACGTCGCTTCTCCGTCTATTTCAAAACTTTAAATCATATCTCGATATCGTTGAACTCTTTCTATCATCTACCGACCCTATATATTCCTAAATTTCGAGGACGAAATTTTTTTTAAGTTGGGTAGGATGTAAAACCCCCTAAATTTTTACTACGAGTTTTTTTTATAAATAAATTTGGTATTTATTTTGCACTTCGTATCTACACGTCGCATAGGAGTTCGCATTATTGTATTTTGTCTAGCATGCGAGATTTGCGTTTCGTATTTGCTCGACGAGTGCGAATATGTGCGAGGTACATATTTTCTGTAAAAATATTTTTATTTTAAAAGCATGGTTTTCAAATAATAAATATAATTATTTGAAGTTGTTACCAAAATCTTATTTTTATAATATAAAAGGGTTATTTATTTCGTCATTTAAAAATAAGTAGTAGTTAATTTTGATTTATATAAAATATACTATTTTGTGTGACTGACATGAAATCTATTTCATGTCCAAGTTGAATTTCGAAAACAAATTATAATTGTTTTATTTATTATAAAAATATATTTCAAATATTTAAAGTGATTTTCGAAATTAAATTATTACCATTATTTATTATATCAAAGAAGATATTTTAAAATGTTGTTTAATATAATATTTAGTAAATTATGCTGATTAAATGGGAAAAGATTTTATTAACTTTATTTTGAGTAGCTTTTAAATTTAAGAGGATTTTATCTAGATTGAATTTGGATTGGAATAAACGAGTTTAAATTGATTTGAATTAAATTATGATTTATGATGTAAACCCCCTGATTTTTAAAATAAATATTTATGGAATTTTTGGATTTTTTAAATAAATATGTATTGACTTATTATATAACTTGTATTATTTTACATATATTTAGTATAGTGCTCATTAGCGAATTTAGTATTAAATATTTCAGCTGGTATAAATGAGATTAGATGAAGGTTGTTTAAATAAATATTAACTCTATTTATTATCTCTAGTAATTTTAAATAATGTTGTAGATAATTTAGATAAAGATGAACTAAATTTTAAGTTAAGCATAATCCTAAGTCTATTAGGAAAGCATCCATATCTATATTATACCATAACAAACTAACTCCTATCAATTTAGATCAAATCTTATCTAAATACGAAGATAAATCTAGAATAAGTACCTATATATACCCAATACATTCCCTTCCTATCAACCCTAATTCGAAATTATTTTTAGTCCAATAGGAACTCAAAAATTCGTCATTAAAATTCAGCCCCGCTTTTTAGTAGCAAAAGCAACTTGGAACGACGATATCTCCTAGCTCCGAACTCCGTTTTGCCTCCGGTTTTTTTTTAAAAGAAGCGTATTAAGGTAAGCTTTCCAAAAACATATTTTAATAGACAAAATTCGTTCTGTAGATTTCTACAAAACTGTTTGAGTATCTAGTGTCCAAAAAAATAAACGTGTTTCACTATTTTTGCGATTTCGGGAGATTCCGAAAACAAAAATGCGATCCGTTTAGTTTTTCGGAAAGCTAATACAAAAACCTATACCATATCCTAATTTCAAAATTTATTAAATGATTTAATAGTTGTAGTATTAATTATAATTAGATAATAGCTATTTTCAGCATCCGAAGTTGTTCCTATACCGTTCCCTTTGCTCGTTGTTGTTGATTCATCGCCAGGACATCATCTTACCACACTCGGACATCAGGCAAGACACCTTGCCTTTACTGTTTAATTTATTGCTCAATATCATGCATGCTTTTTCTTATTTTTAACAAATATAATGTTGTTCTTTCAAAACTATATGTAGTTACAAATTACTATATTTTGCGCAATTGACCTAGAGTTAAGGGACTACCTTAGGTTTAGAGCATCTCATAAACTGTCACGATGTGTCACGTATTGTGTGTGAGTTGTGAGTTACATATAGATACGGACTTGCGTGTTGACTGATCATTGGTGCGTACAGGCCGTACGTTAGGATATAACTGCTAGTAGATTTGTGTAGAGGACTTGGCAGTTATTAAGGATTAAACAGTGTCGTGGAGACGACGCATGTATAGTATCATGGGGTGGGAGGAGACAGTTATTAGCGTAGGGGCTACATGTTCAGTACACACATAGATTTGGGCCGATAGTGTCTCGGATGAGCGCTACTTACTGCCCCGGGGCCGATAGCACTCGTATGAGCGCTACTTTCTGCCCATGGCCGATAGTGTCTCTTAGGAGCGCTACCTACTGCCACTCTCTCTCTCCATCTATGCTGAACACCTAAGCTCCTGCGTAGAACGTTGTCTTCTAAAGTACATTATTCACATAGAATGGTTAGGAACCTTTAACTATTTTTGTTGAGCTTTACTTATTCAGTTATATGGCATGTACTTTTGTGTCTTGTTACGTCCCTCTGAGGACCTGGTTATTTCCCAGGTGTGTGTTCGTGTTTTCCGCAGGTACCCTAGCCGAGATCATGGTCTTCTCCATTTCGAAGATGGCGTGTCTTGGTTTCTCCTTGCTACTTCCACCTAGTCTTTTTCTATATCATGTACTTATTTCTTTTTATTTTGGTTGGTAGTGGATGTGTCTCCACCCAACATATTGTATCAAGACAAGTTATTATATCATATCTTCTATTCCCTTATTTTTGTGTGGATGAGATTAGTCATGGTTTACTACATTCTACAGCTTATGTATACATACGAGGCCTATGTATTTCGTATGTATACAGCTGGCATGTTTACATTACTAGTCCTACGTATTTTGGGACTGGAGCGTTACAGTTGCCTTCGCACAAGGGCCGCATAGCGTGCCGCTAGGGTAGCTGGCCGAGGATCACCGGTCGAGGGGGTTGCGGCGGCTTTGTGCGCCTCGCTGTGGTCGAGGGTGGCTGGCGTCTTAAGTGCGGCAGCCCGCTGTCATGCAACTGTATTGTAGCTACTGTACCGCAGCTGCTGCTGCTGTATGGCCGAAGCCCGTCCACCCTACGGAGAAGGAGGATGAGAGAGGAGTGGTGGTGGCTGTGGTGGTGTTTGATATTAAGAAGAAGATGATGAAGGAGGTGAAGAAGGAAATGAAGGAGGATGAGAGAGTATTATCGGCTGGAAAGAGAGAGAGAGAATATGTGCTGTGATGGTGATGGGGTGAAGTGGTGTTTAAGGAGAAAGAGAGATAGTAGGATATTTGTAAAAGAGAGAGAGATATATTATTAGAAAGAGAGAGAAAGAGAGAAAATAGAGAGAGAGAGAGAGAGTTCGGCTAGGGGGTGTGTGTGTGGCTGTGAGGGGGAGGGGGTTGTGTGTGTGAGTGTATGTGGTATAAAGGATATATATATATATATATATATATATATATATATATATATATATATATATTAGAAAGAGAGAGAGAGATAGAAAAAGAGAGATTATTATAAAGTAAGAGAGAAATAAATATCGCCATAATAGTAGAGAGAGGAAAAATAGTGTAGGGTGTTTGGGTAGTCATGAGAGGGGTCACACAAAATCTGGTTGGGTGTTGGGTCAAGTTTGGGTTAAAGTTTGATCAAAATTACAAATTTAAATCATTTAAAACCATAGATGAAATGGGAGCACGCGGGAGATCAGTTGGGTGGCACGCAAGAGGCACATGCATAGTAGGCTCAAAATAGGCCAGAACCATATATTAGGTCGATCAGATTGGACCGATGTCGGGCACCGAAATTAAATTGGAAGTTAAGTCACAAATTGCGGCAGTCGATAAATTGACCTAAATTGACTCGAAAGTTGCACGAAGCAAAAAATCACAAGGGAACAAGTTTGAGTAGGACATGATATATCAAAATGAAGATAATCGTGTCTTCTACAAACTCATGAAGGAAGTTTCCAGAGATTGACATCTCTGACATTCCAGAAATCAAAGTCATGGAAAAGACCATTTAATGATAAAAAATAATTAAATAAAAATTATTATCGAAAATAATTCTTTTAGAAAAATAAAAAATAAATCCCTAAAATTCAGGGGGCTTACACTTGCTCTTAGCAATAAATGATTAGAGGCTAAGTTCTGTTCAGGTGAAGGGTTACAACCCCGGTCCTTGTTTGGTTTACGGGTTGTTATCTAGCTTCCGGAATAGTTCCATCGTCCTCTCATCATTTGTTGCCCTATTTCTGTTTTTATGTCTTCTTGTTATTGTTCTTATTTTATGTTCTGACATGTTGATTTTAGTTCTTAAGTGAAGCTTTCCTTGTGGCACTTGCTCTTTCTGGGGTCTGAACCAGCTGGTTTTATATGGCCAGATTTCGGAGTGGCACCCGAGGATCTCCCAGCCTTCCAGCCAGATGGTGACCACTAGGCGCAACCCTGGCAATGAGTGTGTATTATTTTGCTCTCCCACGCCATTGTAAATTATTCTTTTGAGGCGTTTAGCCCTCGAGCAAGTGTTAGCTCATGTTGAATACTTATATTTCTTGTCTACCTAACGGCGGTAATATGGTTGACAAATCCTAGGGTTGATCATGTATGACCTAAACTCTTACTAGTCTACGCATTTTGTATAACTAGTTTCATGATCATCTGAATATGTAATGTATGGGATGCCTTACCTTGTATGTCTGATGATCTACCATCTTGTAACATGTATTTACTTGCTTGAGATTGAGACACTAGGCTTGTTCTTGATCTTAAGAGACTGATAGATTGTAGATAAACCCTCATGCATCTAGACAGCCGTGACCGTATTGTGAGGTGGGTTGCTGTCACCCTCAATTCTCGTATTTCGTATTTATACTTGTATTTGGAATTTGGCATATATTTTAAATTTTCTCGACTTGCGGCATTACGACTTTTCTCGTATTTTCGTATTACGGCTTTTCGTATCTCGGTTCGGTTTTCGGTTTGGTTTAATGTGGTTTGGAAGAATGGAACACTTTAGCCTATAACATCCCCTCAAGAAACCCACAACACCCTCATTAAAAATCCCACCAACCTTCTCTCTCTTCATTCACTCTTTCAATTACTTCTTCATCTTCTTCCTTCCTCCACCACCAACACCATTAGACCTCCATAGGCAAGTGCACCTTGCCACCACATGAGAACCCATTTTTATATGCTCATTAGCTAGAGTAGTCTCTTGTCAGCAACCTTAGGCCATGGGAGTTTGTGATTTGGAGTGTGGATTCTCATAGATCTAGGTTTTTGCTATTTTTGAATTTCTTGGATTTTGATGTACAAACTTTGTTTTCTTCTCTATTTGATGCTTCCATGAGGTTGGAAATTTCGTTCTACCCCGTTTTGACCTATGGAAGTTCGGATTTGGGTTTGCATTGGAGTTTTTATGATATTGGGAAGATTTGGGTGCCATGAGAGTTTTCTTCACAGCCATGAGAGTTCTACTCTCAGCTTGAAGGAAGAAGGAGCCCCCTCTTTTTCCTGGTCGAACACCCCGTGCTTAGGTGCTGATTGGGGTGTCTCGATTCCCACGCCCGGCTGCTTCCGTGCCCGGCCACGCCCGCGCCCCTGCGGTGCCGCGCCCGCGCCCGGCTGCTTCTGCGCCGCGCAGTGCCGCGTGCCCGCGCCCGCGCCCGCGTGCCTACGCCCGTGCCGCGCTGTGCCGTGTGCCCCGCGCCCGCGCCGCGTGCCTGCGTCCGTGCCGCGTGCCCGCGTGCCTGCGCCCGCGCGGTGCTGTGCCGTGTGCCCGCGGCCGCGTCCAAGCTGTGTCAGCGCCCACCTGGGCTGCGCGCCCGCTCCCGCGTGGTCGCACCCGCGCTTGCAGCTCCCGCGCGCGTGCCCTTTTGTTGTTAATAGAACTCTCCCTTCCTTGATCCCTTGTTTTGATATTATGGCTTTAGATTTCTTGGTTTTAGACTTCCTGGCTTGGATTTTCCCGGTTTGGATTTCATGGCTTGGATCTTATCTTTTACTAGAATTACTATTTATGCACTTATACTAGTAATATGTAATCTTGTAACTTGTAACTTGAACCTGCAATTGTAACTATAATAACTTGACCTGACTTGATGACTTGATAAGTGGCCCGCCGTGGCGCACTCTTGACATGCCTTGACTTGATAACCTGACTTGACGCGATAGTGGCCCATGGTGGCGCACTCCTGACTTGACATGACTTGACTTGCCCTGATTACTTGATAACTTGACTTGCCTTGACACCGTGGGTGTACTTCTTGTTGCTTTGTGCAAATCTGCTTGTCTTGTCTTGCATCATGTCTAGGACGTGACTCCCTGGGTACCACGGCCAGGGACTCACACTAAAAATCGGACTAGGTAATGATTAGACCAAACTAGAACATGGAAAACTTCCAGTCACATGCAGTCTCGTTATCTGGAGGCTATAATGGACTTGTAGCTTGCCGACGAGTAGAGCACATTTCCAGCACACTGTCATGTGTTGCACCTCTAAGTCACCTAAGGGTACATTTGTCTCCCGGGCGATGTACCCACCTATACTATCAACCCGCGGAAGGATAACTGGATGGTCTGCATGGCTTGGGACTTGGGATTCTCATTGCATCTTGTTAGTAACTAGGCCTGTGATAACCCTAGTTAGTTAACGTAGTAAGCCGTAGTCTTGCTTGGCCGTTGTGAATGGATGTTATCCAGCCTTGTCTAGGTCTTATCTAGCTCCAGTACCTGTCTTGCCCTGTGCATGTGTTGCTTTTACTTTCTCTCTAGCAATATATGGTTAGTGACTAGTGAGCTACTCAGGCGAAGGGTTACAATCCCGGTCCTTGTTTGGTTTAAGGGTTGTAACTTGGCTCCCGGATTAGTTCCAAGTTCCTAGTCGTATATTGTCCTGATGTACTCTCCTTTATTTATGCATCTCTTTATTTCATATTATTCTGATATGCTGGTTTTGTTCTTATTTTGTGGCCCCCTTTGTGGCACTTGCTCGTTCTGGGGTTTGACCCAGCTGGTTTTGTATGGCCAGATTTCGGAGCAGCTACTGAGGATCTATCGCGCTTCCAGCCAGATGGTGACCACTAGAAGGACTCCAGGCTACGAGTGGGTTTTCCCTTTTTGTTTCACTCACTCATATGTAAATTTTATTCTTTTGAGGCGTTTGTCGACGAGCACCTGTTAGCTCGATGCATTTACTTACTGTCTGCCTACGGGCTGTAAACATGATTGACAAATCCTAGGGTTGATCATGTATGACTGAACTCTTGCTAGTCCTATCATTTTGTACGACTAGCTTCATGATCATCCAATATGTAATATTTGGGACGCCTTATATTTATGTATTTGATGCTCTAACATCTTGTACTTATATTACTTGCCTGAGATTGAGACAATAAGTTGGACCATAAGAGACTGCTGGCCTGTTGTAAACCCTTATATTCTAGACAGCCTGACCGTATACCGAGGTGGTATTCCATTTCTTTATACGTAGCTGGCTGTGTCTGCCCCCGCTCTCCAGTATTCTGGTTCTGGGGCGTGACATGGTTTAAGTGGTGGCCCATGCAGGTCTTGTCAATCAATAAATGTGAGGGTTTACCGATAGATGTCTCAATCAGTATTTGCCCTTGATCTCTACTCATATCCTCGTATTCCCTGGAATCTTGACCTGATCGCATGCATGTATCTTTGTTCTATCCTGGTCCTTCCTTATTGTTCCCTATGTCGTCTTTTTCAGCGGCATTGCTCCCGGACGTGTCAATCAGCCGGAGGAGGCCCAGCATGAACCCCAGCAACCAGAGGATCAGGAACAAGACTCCGGAGCGGCCTCCCGAGTTACGCTTCCCGGAGGTCAGGAACCTCCAGTTCAGACAGCTCAGCCCGCCCAGCCTGTCAGACAGAACGATGATGTCTTGGTTGGACTTATCAGAGAACTGCTCGCATCCCAAGATCGTCGAGGCGACGCCTTACACCAGGAAGTTCATGATGCACTGAACAGAGGAGGTCACCAGGGGAACCAGACGGCCAACAGTTTCAAGCGCTTGAACCCTCCGTTCTTCGACGGCAGCGAGGACGCGATTGTCGCGGACGCATGGCTTCAGGACACCGAGGTGGTTTTGGAAGCAGCTAGAACTCCCGAGAATGAGAAGGTGGCCGTGGTACGGCTACAGTTACTGGACCTAGCCCGCAGCTGGTGGGCATCTCAGGCTGTGGGATTGGTAGCACCGGTTCCTTGGGCAACGTTCAGAGATAGATTCCAGACGAAGTACTTTGATGCGATGGCACAGTACGATCTGCAGACCAGATTTACCAACTTGAAGCAAGGAGGCAGGACGGTCGATGGCTATGCGACCGAGTTTTCTAGGCTGAGTAGGTTTGCCCCCACCTTGGTGGAAACCGAGTATGATAGGGCCCAGCGATTCCAACAAGGGCTGCATTTGGAGATCTTGTTGGCAGTTGAGTAGTTCGAACACCAGACGTTCGATGCAGTGTTGAAGGCGGCTAGGAGGCATGAATACACCTCCCAGAGAATTGTGGACATGACCGGAGGCAGGAAGCGGTCCCACAATATGATGAATCAGTCATCAGCACCAGCCCTGGCAGCTAGGGGTATAACCATTGGAGCTCCGAGGCGGACGGCCTCAGTAACGTCGGTACAGCATTCAAACCCGACGCACCCGCAACAGCAGAAGCAGAAGCAGACTTCCGCAATGGAATGTTCATGTAAACTCCCTAAATTTTCACTACGATTTTTTTATTTTCTTTTGGCCTTGAATTTGTTTCATTTTTCCATTGTAGTTGTACGTCGCTTGTATTTGTACGTCACGTACGAGCACGTATATGCGAGGCACAATTGTTTCAAAAAAAAGTTTTAAATATAGATTTTTGTCAAAGAGAAAAAGGTATGGCTTTCGAAAATAATATATGATAAATAATTTTATTTGCTAAAAGGCGCAATGGGATTTTTCCAAAAACCGTATATTCTTAAATATTTATAAAGGGTTATTTAATTTAGAAATTTTTGTTTTATGGAAACATGCTATAGAATATGAGCGTGGTGAAATTATTGCACGTTCCCCTTGATTTTGAAGGCTAAGTATAATTGTTTCATTTGAATATAAAAATGTAATTTAACTATTTAAGTTATTTTCGAAATTTCTATTTAGATATTTTTATTTTTATTTTTATAAAAAGTTGCTTTTGAAAATGGTTGAATTAATATGGAATAAATTTTGATGATTTAAAATTTTGAAAGATTATATTGGCTTTATTTTAAATTAGCTTTAAACTAAAACTAGCTTTATCTATATTGAATTAGGATTTGATAAAACTAAATTTCAATCTGATTCAAATTGACATATACTTATCCGCGGGGATTTAAACTACACCAAGTCCTATCCATATGGGAATTCCCACCTCCTATAAAAGGAGAGGTACTCTTCCATAATTTTCTACCACAACTACATCGTGCATCGTGTCTGTGACCAACAAGAATTCTTATTCCAATTCATTTACAGTCATCCATCTTGTGTCGGGACACACCCCCGACACAACACATTCAACCCGACATCAATCCCCAAACTGAACCCTAACCCTAGCCGTGTGCTGCAGCCACCTCGTCGCCCCGGCGAGACACCCCTCACCTCGCCTCCGTCGAACCCGAAGCCTGCCACTACCACCGCCATTATCCACGCCACCCATCCTGGCCGCCCCCAACCACCAAGCACCACCAAAACCATCTCCGCCACCGCGACCGGCCTTCTCCGACCACCTGACCAACCCGAACCAACCCCGTCTCCACCATCACCGCAGCCTAACACCACCACCACTTCCCCACCAGCGTCTCCCCCACAACCACCACTTCGCCGCTGTCACCACCGCCACCCGACCCGACCAAACCTCACCCAACCCGCTGTCACCTTCGCCAACACCACAGCCAGCACCACCACCATCACCGCCGTCGTCACCCAAAAACCACCACCACCGTCATCACGACGACCACAACCAAAATAGAAAGAAGAAGGGAACCCTAAACTCACCTTGTTGAACCACCGAAACCCTTTCCGAAGCCGAGTCACCGTCCTCCTTTCCCCGCTCCGACCCGCGGCGTCGGAGTCGCCACCACCTCCCTCCACGAACTGAACCCGCGCCGCCCAGAGCCGCACGGCCGATCCGCACCGCCGCGAGCCCAGCCGGCCCTCGAGCAGACCGGCCGACCGGTGCCGACCTGATCCGCGGCGCCTCTCCAGCCGCCGTTGCCTCCGGGAACCGCCTGCTCCTTTCCCGCGCCGGAGAGCAGGCCGCACTCCCCGTACCGACTGGCTAGGGTCACCGCGTGCCTCCCCGGCAGAGCCCCCAAGCGGCGCCGACCCGACCCTTCGGTGAGCCCCTCTCCCTCCGGCTCCTCTCGCTCTCGGCCAACTTCTCGAGCGACCCCGCCTGTTTCCGACGATTCGCCGCGCCGAGCGACACCCGCCTTGCCTTCTTCTCCGATCCACTTTCTCTGTAAGCCCCTTCTTCTCACTCTCATTATTTGCATTCATTCTCTTTCCCATCCCCAAACTTCCCTTGCCATTTTAAATTAATGAGAAAGATAACACAGTAACGATTTTAATTACATATCATTGCTGTGTACACAGTAACCATGGTTGTTTTCCTTTTTTTTATTATTTACTTTATTTTCCTCTTTTGTTTTCA
Organism: Iris pallida; assembly: GCA_029216955.1. NCBI lineage: Eukaryota > Viridiplantae > Streptophyta > Magnoliopsida > Asparagales > Iridaceae > Iris > Iris pallida. Next base: position 62,931 of record JANAVB010027224.1, on the reverse strand, counting down.
AATTTGGTTTCCTTTTTTTTCCTGTCTTCTCCTATTAATAATAAATGAATATCCATATAAAACAAAATAGTTTAATAGCCACGTAAATTTAGCTGTATTATACAATATGTCTATTAATAAATAGATTATTCAGGTATATGAGTTTTAAAACTATTAGTGTAACCAATGTAGAGTTTGGCCTAACCTAAAATATACTACCAACGTATTTATGGTATCCTAAAAATGAGTTTTACTAAAGTATTGACCAAAAATATTTTTACTAGATTATTGAATATTTTATACAATTATATAAGGATTTTTAGTATTTGCGAATATTTGCGTAAGTATATTTTAAACTAATAAAACCTAGTTTCAAATGTTTTCTAGAAAAATAGTACAAGTACTTTTTCTCTCCGCAAATTCTCGTTTATTGTCAATGTGATCACGTCTAATCATATCCCTACTTCCTTCGTGACTTCGAACCTCTACTCAGCAGACATGGCCATTGGACTACCCAGAACGTTGTCAGCATACCGCATAAAAATCGGCGTCACAACAGGCAAGATACCTTGCCATCTTTACTGCTTACATTAGTTGCATTTATTTATTCAGTTATTCTATATTTCTGTACTTTATTTCCAGTATTTATTTTTCTTGCATGTGGACTTAGAGTTAAGGGACTACCGTTACTGTAGTGTGTCTCATTAACTTGTCACGATTGTACACGTGTTGTGTGAGAGATGTTAGTAACATGTAGAGGTCACTTGCGTGTTGGTTGATCACCCGTGCGCATGCGTAGGAATAACTGTCATTAGATGCATGTTAGAGACTTGACAGTTATTAGTTATTAAACAGTGTTGTGGTGACGACACGTGTTTGTGTGTCGTGGTTACGACGCATGTATAGTATCATTGGGGGGAGGGGACAGCTACTAGCGTAGGGGCTACATTTACATTTTACACACATTTGGGGGCCGAGGGTGACTCTTATGAGCGCCACCTTCTGCCCTGGGAGCTAGTGTCTCGGATGAGCGCTACATGATACCCGGCCGCTAGTGTCTCGGATGAGCGCTACTTGATGGCCACTCTTTATTACTTGCTTGCTTGACTCCTTACAGCCCCTGCGTAGAACGTTGTCCTCAAAGTGCATATCACATAGATGGTTAGGGACCCAGTTGTGTTGTAGATTTCTAGTGTTTATATTTGCAGTATTTTGTGGCATGTTGATGTATCTTGTTACGTCCCTCTGAGGACCTGGTTTTTCCCCAGGTGTGTGCACATGTTTTCTGCAGGTATCCTAGCCGAGATCGTAGTCTTCCTCTTTCTTCGAAGATGACGTATCTTGGACCTCCTAGCTATTTTGTCAGTTCATTTATCATGTATTATTTTTCCTTTCATTTTGTTGGTAGTGGACTTTGTCTCCGCCCAACATTGTATCATAACTATTTCAGTTGATTTATATCTTTCTTTATTCGTGGATGAGATTAGTATTGTGGTTTACTGCATTTACAGCTTATGTATACATACGAGGGACCCTTAGGCTTCGTATGTATACAGCTGGCATGATAGCGTTTCTAGTCCTAAGTATTTTGGGACTGGGGCGTTACATGTTTTTGTGGTGGCCCATACAGGTCGAGTTTGTCACTTCGGTTACGTAATTGTACCGATTTGAACCTGCAATATAGGATTAGAATCTAGGTATCTCATCCACATATTTGATCACTTCCTTGGTTTCCAAATTTCGAACTCTCGTTCACCTTCCTTGATTTGCATCATGCTTGATTCCTTCTACCATAAATTTTTGTTTTCGTGCTTAGTGACAACTAGGAAGATGACTACACTAGTATATGCGCATAGGTTAAACACATGGCTATAAGGATTACAATGACGATTAGTGTGCATCGAGATCGTATTTGAGTTGTAAAGTCAAGTTTACTTTAGGGATTGAGGAGCCCTATGATCTTGAAAGATTAGTTAATTTTAAGTTGGGTAGTAGCGATATTACCAAATTCGAAGGATAGATAAAATTTTATTTTTGAGACTATTATGTGGAAATCACAAAAAGGGTTCGTTAGAATATCTAAATGAGTGATAAAACAAGTTAGATTTTGGCTTTTGAAGATTTTAGAGGATTTATGACTTAATAGATTTATAGATATACACATCTTGGATATATGGACTCGCCTGGAAAAAAAAAAATTTTAATTTCAAATTATCATGTGTTCTATGAATAATAAACTTATGTAGATTTTGAGTTTTGATTTTGAGGGTCTTTGAAAAATAATTATATACATCTTTGAAGAGAAATTTGAAAATGATCTTACATTTCTAAATATTGTAGTATGAATTATGGTTGACCAACTTTGAGGGCAATTGACAAAGTAGGTAAAATTTTAAAGGTTGTCCTATGACTATAATTGATAAAGTAATTTAGATATTGAGGTTAAAGTTTCAATTATGGATATCATAGACTGTGTTGTGATGTACTATGGGTTCATCTCGAGAGACGTTAAGAATTTTGAAAATTTAAGGTTATGTCTTTATTACGACCTCAAATGACTAGAGGTTGTTGGAAGTTAGTTCGCGATATAGGTAGGGTTATTTGAATTTAACTATTTTAAATCATGATTATGCTGGACAAACTAAGATGATTAGAAATTCTGGTAGATTATTTTGAGAATCATATTGAGAGATTTTGTGGAAGCTCGAAACTATTATCTTATCGTGATTGAGGAATAAGAAGCAAACAAGGTCACACTAATTGGATACTAGTATTCCATGTAAATTGCCATCTCACTCATAACCATGATAAGTTGTATATACTCAAGTGTAGTTAATTGTCTACCAAACCATGTGACTATGTCTCAATCTTGACTTGTTCGACCTTCCATCAAACCTAGATCTTTTATTGTGCCTTTCTAACTGTTTGCAATATTGAATAATAATTTGAGTGTTCTTTAACTGTATTCATCTAAGTGACTATCTCCCCTCTAGAAACTGTGCCTCTAACTTATCTTAGCTGATCTACATGACTCATTGATTTTCTTGATTTTGTGCTTTAACTTAAATTTGTGCACTTCACGTATTCCCACTTTCTATTTTAAATTCTTTGGTGTCCTTACCGTGACTTGGTTATTTGGAGCACAACACTAGACTTTTCATTCCAACAAATTCCATAGGCAAGACCTAGACAAGCCCACCTTCATGTAGGTATATCATGTCCCACTAAAACACGTTCCCTTGTACCTTATTTTTATGATGCGACTTTCGAGTCGAAATGGTTAGCTATAAACCATACCGTAATACCAATGCCCTTCCGACTTCAGTTAGAAACCGAACCTGGACTCAATTCTTTCGACCCTATATATGATGGCGACCTACTTAATTCCTTAAAAGCTTAACCTTGTGCTTTATCTGTATTGCTTGACTCATTGCCTCGTCACACTATTAGTTTCACTCTTGTAAGTTGGGTAGAATACCTCACCACCTACCAAACCTTGTCCTTATGAATCATGCTGATGAGTTCACTTAGACTAGAAATATAGAGGACCTTAACTTATCTTAACAACCAAACCATAAGTGAAGAAAACCAGGACAATTGCTTAGGCCCAAACTTCGGGCAAGACTTGATTCCTAATAAACCTTGGACTATTTAATTCCCTTATCATGGTCCCTTACTTATACTTTGACTATCTTATAACGCTAACTTAGCATAAAAATTTGCAAGCTTATTTCTTATCAAGCTTGATCATGACATTATTATTGGGTCGCTCCCACTAATATATTGTCTAATCAGAACCGGTGCATGATGGTCTGATCAACCTATTGCACTTTGGTTCGCCTTCCGTATATTATTCTACGTGGATGGAGACACAGTTAAAACTTGTCCCTAAGGTCTCATCCGCAACTGCCTTGACAATTCTCTTGGAATTACACCTAACGCCATTTGAACCACAATTCGAGATTCAAATCATCTTCCTTGGATTCTTGATGGCTTTCGTCTCTTATCTATTTTAGACAAAGCCTATACTTGATCGAGCAGCTAAACTATTCTTCTATGACCGTGATATTTGTATAAACACGAAGATAGTTAGCCACTGACCTACCATGTGACTTTATCCCTATCTTGAGTTCCTTGACCTTTTCCTCGACCCTAGAATCATCTTTGCGACCTCCTTCGCAATTGAAAATGGTTCAACTCTAACCCTAAACGGCTATATTCTCTTTATTGATTGCCCTTAATCTAGCCGACCCCTTATCTCTTTTATGTCTTAACATGATTAACCTTAACCCTTAATCTTTCTTATTTCATTGTGATAGCTAACAACCCTTATTCAATCCCATAACCATGAAGTATTTTCGTAAATATCGAATTCAATTTTTTTTGTGCATGTTTGTATTGGACGTCGCTTCTTCGCCCATTTCAAAACTTTCGATATCGATGAACTCTTTCTATCTTCGGCCTACCCTATATATTCCTAAATTTCGAGGACGAAATTTTTGTAAGTTGGGTAGGATGTAAACTCCCTAAATTTTCACTACGATTTTTTTATTTTCTTTTGGCCTTGAATTTGTTTCATTTTTCCATTGTAGTTGTACGTCGCTTGTATTTGTACGTCACGTACGAGCACGTATATGCGAGGCACAATTGTTTCAAAAAAAAAGTTTTAAATATAGATTTTTGTCAAAGAGAAAAAGGTATGGCTTTCGAAAATAATATATGATAAATAATTTTATTTGCTAAAAGGCGCAATGGGATTTTTCCAAAAACCGTATATTCTTAAATATTTATAAAGGGTTATTTAATTTAGAAATTTTTGTTTTATGGAAACATGCTATAGAATATGAGCGTGGTGAAATTATTGCACGTTCCCCTTGATTTTGAAGGCTAAGTATAATTGTTTCATTTGAATATAAAAATGTAATTTAACTATTTAAGTTATTTTCGAAATTTCTATTTAGATATTTTTATTTTTATTTTTATAAAAAGTTGCTTTTGAAAATGGTTGAATTAATATGGAATAAATTTTGATGATTTAAAATTTTGAAAGATTATATTGGCTTTATTTTAAATTAGCTTTAAACTAAAACTAGCTTTATCTATATTGAATTAGGATTTGATAAAACTAAATTTCAATCTGATTCAAATTGACATATACTTATCCGCGGGGATTTAAACTACACCAAGTCCTATCCATATGGGAATTCCCACCTCCTATAAAAGGAGAGGTACTCTTCCATAATTTTCTACCACAACTACATCGTGCATCGTGTCTGTGACCAACAAGAATTCTTATTCTAATTCTTTTACAGTCATCCATCTTGTGTCGGGACACACCCCCGACACAACACATTCAACCCGACATCAATCCCCAAACTGAACCCTAACCCTAGCCGTGTGCTGCAGCCACCTCGTCGCCCCGGCGAGACACCCCTCACCTCGCCTCCGTCGAACCCGAAGCCTGCCACTACCACCGCCATTATCCACGCCACCCATCCTGGCCGCCCCCAACCACCAAGCACCACCAAAACCATCTCCGCCACCGCGACCGGCCTTCTCCGACCACCTGACCAACCCGAACCAACCCCGTCTCCACCATCACCGCAGCCTAACACCACCACCACTTCCCCACCAGCGTCTCCCCCACAACCACCACTTCGCCGCTGTCACCACCGCCACCCGACCCGACCAAACCTCACCCAACCCGCTGTCACCTTCGCCAACACCACAGCCAGCACCACCACCATCACCGCCGTCGTCACCCAAAAACCACCACCACCGTCATCGCGACGACCACAACCAAAATAGAAAGAAGAAGGGAACCCTAAACTCACCTTGTTGAACCACCGAAACCCTTTCCGAAGCCGAGTCACCGTCCTCCTTTTCCCGCTCCGACCCGCGGCGTCGGAGTCGCCACCACCTCCCTCCACGAACTGAACCCGCGCCGCCCAGAGCCGCACGGCCGATCCGTACCGCCGCGAGCCCAGCCGGCCCTCGAGCAGACCGGCCGACCGGTGCCGACCTGATCCGCGGCGCCTCTCCAGCCGCCGTTGCCTCCGGGAACCGCCTGCTCCTTTCCCGCGCCGGAGAGCAGGCCGCACTCCCCGTACCGACTGGCTAGGGTCACCGCGTGCCTCCCCAGCAGAGCCCCCAAGCGGCGCCGACCCGACCCTTCGGTGAGCCCCTCTCCCTCCGGCTCCTCTCGCTCTCGGCCAACTTCTCGAGCGACCCCGCCTGTTTCCGACGATTCGCCGCGCCGAGCGACACCCGCCTTGCCTTCTTCTCCGATCCACTTTCTCTGTAAGCCCCTTCTTCTCACTCTCATTATTTGCATTCATTCTCTTTCCCATCCCCAAACTTCCCTTGCCATTTTAAATTAATGAGAAAGATAACACAGTAACGATTTTAATTACATATCATTGCTGTGTACACAGTAACCATGGTTGTTTTCCTTTTTTTTATTATTTACTTTATTTTCCTCTTTTGTTTTCAAATTTGGTTTCCTTTTTTTTCCTGTCTTCTCCTATTAATAATAAATGAATATCCATATAAAACAAAATAGTTTAATAGCCACGTAAATTTAGCTGTATTATACAATATGTCTATTAATAAATAGATTATTCAGGTATATGAGTTTTAAAACTATTAGTGTAACCAATGTAGAGTTTGGCCTAACCTAAAATATACTACCAACGTATTTATGGTATCCTAAAAATGAGTTTTACTAAAGTATTGACCAAAAATATTTTTACTAGATTATTGAATATTTTATACAATTATATAAGGATTTTTAGTATTTGCGAATATTTGCGTAAGTATATTTTAAACTAATAAAACCTAGTTTCAAATGTTTTCTAGAAAAATAGTACAAGTACTTTTTCTCTCCGCAAATTCTCGTTTATTGTCAATGTGATCACGTCTAATCATATCCCTACTTCCTTCGTGACTTCGAACCTCTACTCAGCAGACATGGCCATTGGACTACCCAGAACGTTGTCAGCATACCGCATAAAAATCGGCGTCACAACAGGCAAGATACCTTGCCATCTTTACTGCTTACATTAGTTGCATTTATTTATTCAGTTATTCTATATTTCTGTACTTTATTTCCAGTATTTATTTTTCTTGCATGTGGACTTAGAGTTAAGGGACTACCGTTACTGTAGTGTGTCTCATTAACTTGTCACGATTGTACACGTGTTGTGTGAGAGATGTTAGTAACATGTAGAGGTCACTTGCGTGTTGGTTGATCACCCGTGCGCATGCGTAGGAATAACTGTCATTAGATGCATGTTAGAGACTTGACAGTTATTAGTTATTAAACAGTGTTGTGGTGACGACACGTGTTTGTGTGTCGTGGTTACGACGCATGTATAGTATCATTGGGGGGAGGGGACAGCTACTAGCGTAGGGGCTACATTTATATTTTACACACATTTGGGGGCCGAGGGTGACTCTTATGAGCGCCACCTTCTGTCCTGGGAGCTAGTGTCTCGGATGAGCGCTACATGATACCCGGCCGCTAGTGTCTCGGATGAGCGCTACTTGATGGCCACTCTTTATTACTTGCTTGCTTGACTCCTTACAGCCCCTGCGTAGAACGTTGTCCTCAAAGTGCATATCACATAGATGGTTAGGGACCCAGTTGTGTTGTAGATTTCTAGTGTTTATATTTGCAGTATTTTGTGGCATGTTGATGTATCTTGTTACGTCCCTCTGAGGACCTGGTTTTTCCCCAGGTGTGTGCACATGTTTTCTGCAGGTATCCTAGCCGAGATCGTAGTCTTCCTCTTTCTTCGAAGATGACGTGTCTTGGACCTCCTAGCTATTTTGTCAGTTCATTTATCATGTATTATTTTTCCTTTCATTTTGTTGGTAGTGGACTTTGTCTCCGCCCAACATTGTATCATAACTATTTCAGTTGATTTATATCTTTCTTTATTCGTGGATGAGATTAGTATTGTGGTTTACTGCATTTACAGCTTATGTATACATACGAGGGACCCTTAGGCTTCGTATGTATACAGCTGGCATGATAGCGTTTCTAGTCCTAAGTATTTTGGGACTGGGGCGTTACAGTTCACATTGCGGGAAGCCAGGCCATGTAGTGGCAGAGTGTCGTAGGACGCAGGGATTGTGCCTGGCTTGTGGAGAAGCCGACCACAAGATAGGAGCCTGCCCGAATTGGGGTAGTTCGTCCTCCTCCAATCTAACCACTCCATCGGTTAGAGGACCAGCACCTGTATAACAACAGCAGCAGTACCCGAGGCCATTGGCACCCCAGGCTCAGGCATTTCAGCAGCAGTTCAACCAGGCTCCAGTACAGAACAGGCAGAGAGGTTTCCAGCAGAGGGGACCCGCAGCAAGAGGACAGGTAATGGCAATGACCGTAGAAGAGGCAGCACCAGGTGAAGTAGTGGCAGGTACTATTCTCATCAACTCCTCTCCAGCATCTGTATTGTTTGATTCTGGTGCATCACATTCTTTCATGTCTGCACGATTCGCGACACGGATAGGACTGGAGCCCGAGTCATTATCAGTGAGTCTCAATATACTTACTGGTAATGGTCTTGTGGGAGTAGATCGAGTGTATTCCTCGTGTCGGATCGTAGTTAGCGGTAGAGAGTTCCCCGCTAGATTTATAGAGTTCCCTATGGCAGACTATGATGTAGTCCTAGGCATGGATTGGTTAAGGAACCATTATGCTAGGATAGACTGCCATATTGGCAGAGTTGTCTTTAGTATCCCCGGCGAGCCAGAGTTTTCATTCTCCAGAGGCGCAGTGGAGCCGTCTCACCCATTGTTACAGATGGCAGTAGCAGCAGTACAGTTGCCCCGAATAGTCGAAGAGTTCCCAGACGTCTTCCCAGAGGAGCTTCCAGGAATGCCGCCAGAGAGAGAGATAGAGTTCACCATAGACTTGCTTCCCAGAACAGCACCAGTGTCAGAAAGAGTTTACAGAATGGCGCCGTCAGAGTTGGAGATTTTGTATAAGATGATTGAGGAACTCAGGAATAAGGGATTCATTCGTGCTAGTTGTAATACCCCGACCCGCAAGATGCCTTATGATGGATGGTTGGTTCGATGAAGCCTTGTTGGACTTGGGAATATTCAGAAGGATTGCTTGGAAGGCTACGCAATGGTGGCAGAATCGTCTTATGAATGTGAGTAGTGTTGGAAACCTTCAAAGATCCTTTAGCTTCACGCTTAAAATACGGATATATGCTATGCTGGCTCGATGAGTTATGGAATAACATGTTGCATGGAATCGAGAAAAGATAATAAAAGATAAATAATCACAATGACCCTTAAGCTGTTGTTGCTCAATGATAAATTGTGTGCTTGTATACTGTTGCTATGAACCACACGACAGGTGAAGCAAAAGTCCCAAATACTGGGCGGTGAGTATGTTGAGCTCAGCTCAATGAATGTATGCTAAGCAAGATGCTAAGTCCCAAGAATTGGGCGGTGAGTACATTGAGTTTGGTTGGAAAGATGTATGGTTTCAAAAGATGTGGAAAAAGGGATTGGGTAACAACATTCTATTATCCCGTCGCCGATGTAGAATGTTGATTAAGCCAAGACCCTGGATTTGGCAAGATGGCAAGATGGCAATACGAATAAAAATGTGGCTGAGTTACTTAGTTTTCCTTATCATGCATTATATGTTTCTTCTTAGATAAGTTGCATATACTTGCATGGTCATGGACAACTTGTATACAAGGAATAATTCCCTGAACGGTTATCCGCGGCCACGGACCCGTTCTTCCTAGGGGAACCAGGATGGTGTCGACGTACTGACATCGGGATTCGGGACTTGCAGTGTCGGCTTGCAACCGGACACTGAAAGGGCGCCGAATCCCATGGTGCTGAAGTAGTAGCACGGTGTTCGGAAACCTCCGATGGATTCGCTTCCCATTCGGAGTTAGCCGTTTACCAAGAATAAGTCCAAGATGGCGTGTCGCCAGTTACCTTCATATAGATAGGTCCAAATGCTAATAATGTCTTATGCAGGCAGAGTAAGTTATTACTCATATACAGGGAAGGATGTTGGCTTTTGGTAAGAATCACCTAAACGGTGATATTTATGATAAACATGATATTGTCCTAACAATGTCTTGTACAGGCAGGATAAGTATTATAAATGTACAGGGATGGCTATACGACCGTGGGTAAGAATCACCAAAGGGTGATATTATTTGACTTTACTTATGCTGGTTGAGAATAATGTTGCATGCTTTACTTTTGTTGGATATGAACTGTTAATTGACCCTAAGGCAATGAGAAAGACCACTTTTAATAATGTTCTATAACATGATTACTTAGTGTCGTCTTCATAGGTGAGTTGGGCCAGCACCGCTCGCCAGCACATAGATGTTGTGCTGACCCACGTTGTGGGCAATATTTCAGGTGCTTATGCTTGGAGGAAGTCGTTTGATCAGTGCTTGGCATCGATGAATCGGATGGGTGTGCAGAAGCTCTTCGCAAGGCGACGTCTTCTGCTATACAGGACATAATGTATGGAACAGTATAACCCAGATGAACCAGTGAGATTGTAAGCAAGTTGGCATTATTCGATTGTAGCCTAAATGGCAAGTTCATATTCATTCGGCTATTCAAGAGCCTTGTAATCTGTTGTAAACTCTGTATTCCGCTGCAAGTTATAATCATTTGAGAATATCAATAAAGAGATACTTTTATTCATATCTTGTTGTGACTTCATTTTTGTCTGCTTGGTTTGCTGCGCTGTCGTTGTTTTCTGAGAAATACCGAGAACTATAATGGTTGGCCTTGTACAAGTGCAAATCCAGACTTGTACGGCATCACGCCCAATGGCTAGAATTCGACCCTCCGGGATCGGGGCGTGACAAAATGGTATCAGAGCACGGCTTTACGTCCTTGGGTTCTTATTCGATTTGTTCCAAGAAAAAGTTCTTACTATGATGATATGATGATTCAAAGCTGCTTCCGCGACGACTCAAAGTTGCTTCCGCGAGTATTCAAGGGTGATTCCACGATTACTCAAAGTGCTTTCGCGATGACTCAAAGTTGCTTCCGCGAGTATTCAAGGGTGATTCCACGATTACTCAAAGTATTTCACAATGAATCGATGTTGCTTCCGCGATAACTCAAAGTTGCTTCCGAGAGTGTTCAAAGGGTGGTTCCACGAATTACTCAAGGTGCTTCTGCGATGAATTGCATCCTTGATCATTCTGTGTTGGTCCCAAATTATTCTAAGTTGTTCCTTGATTGAAAGTTCGTTGATCTGTTGGCCGTTCACTGGGTGTTCCATACAATAAGTCTAAATATGTGGGCTGTGTTTTGTGTGCTGTAAGGAATTCTTAAAAAGATACCAAAACGAATAACAATGACTGATGCAATAATAAGTTGGTAACGTGTGCTTGATGGCTTGTGTGTGGGATTCATAGTAGTCGATTGTTATGCAGCAATCGACCGGGGATGATGGCATGGTATGTTGGAGCAGGAAGTTTCCATGATTTCAGTGAATAAGAATCAACAGGAAATTTTAAGTAGGCTTATATGTGTTGGTTGGGTTATGTCCTGATGCGGCTGCGAGGGAGTTGGTTGGTAATCGTGGTTAGCAGAACCACCACGGGATGGATAGTCCAGAATGGACATTGGCTTGTTGCATAGAGGAATATTGTATTGGTAATGGCTTGAGCTCTGAGTGGTATATTGCATATACCTTCGTTGTGATAAGATGTCCCTTGACCCTGTTGGTAGCATAGTGATGTTTTTCTGGTGAGATATATAGTGGTATTGAATCGTAGCGGAGATTATGATTGATGCTTGTCGGTTAAGTGGGTGCCTTGATGTTTGAGTGCAGATAACTTGTTGCGAGATTTTGATGTGCTCGGATGAACCATCCCTAGTCTTTGATGGTAACAGTATGCTGGATAATTAGAATTGAGAATATGAGATGAATGCCTTGGTTTGGAATGGAATGACTATAGATTCAAGCGATGACTTGAACCAGTTGGGTAACGGGATTGTAGACTGAGTAACGATGGTGGGGTGTTGCTATCCAAAATTTTGTGAGAAATAGATCAACCAAATAGCAAGTGATGTTGGAATTGAATAAAAGGAATTGCATGTTGGACATCGATAAAGTATTGGTAATGCTGGACGCTCATTGGAATGTTGCGAAGGATTTAGTAGATGCATAGAGTTGCATCAACGACCGAAAAGTATAGAAACGACTGGAGGAAATTGATGGCATTGAATATATGCAGTTGTGCTTGAATGGATTAGATGTGTTCCAAATTAACAAGTCGTGGGCCATAAATATTTTGAGGCATAGAGAGATGAACACTTGTCCCTTGATGCATGAAAGAGTAGATGTTGCTTATGAGATTTTGATGGCTGGAATACAATTAAGTATCGAGATGCAGTGCTACGAAATAGACCCTGTCGGTGAAAGATGTTGTATAGATAAACTAGTTTGGTGGAATAAGAGATGTTGGATTTTGACTTAGCGGCATGAATTATGTCATGACTAAGAGACGACCGATATACGGATGCGGAATGATTAGTGATCATAAAGATTGGATCGATGCATGAGAAATAAATCTTAGTAGTGAATCACGATGGAGATGATGCGAAATAAATGTTGACGGTTATCGTGAATTGCTCAGAAATGATCGTGTTGGTGCTAGCGGAAATTCGTAAAGGATGCTTTCGGAAAGAAATGAAATTATATAGTTGCCTTATCGATTGATTAAAGAATATAGACCGAGTGGACGAAATGAAATATGGGAATTGAATATGTTACAAAGAGACCGAAGGAAAGATTATAAATGATAGACTATCGAGGTAGCAATGTTGGATAATGACTCAGAATAGTTGGCACAATTGAATAGACACAAGTTGAGTATGATATGAGAATACAAGTCTGATAGAGATGGTGATACTGCATCTATGCAAAAGTTAAAACTGAAAGTTGGATGTTCGATGATAAATTCATATGATGGATTGGAGATTGACCCATAGGAATTGTTGGATAGATTGTTGGTTGTGGGTAAGTCTAGAATGAGACTTGGTTGCCTAGAATGTCGGCTAGTTGCCTAGTGTGTTGGATGGTTGCCTATATTTTGGATTGGTTGGCTATGATATTCAATTGTTCGGTTTGGGAATAAGTTCTTGAGATTGGGGTGGTGTCCCATGTTCCTTAGAGTGGTCGGACCATAGATTGTCCTTGAGATAAGATAAGAGTCCCTATGGTAGAAACTTGTTGCCTCTAAGATAGAGTCCCTCTGATAAGAATTGGTTGCCTTGAGAGATAAGTATGTCCCTGTGAGCTACTCATCTCATATGAGTTAGCGGAATGTTTGGTTTAGCTTAGAATAGCTGACCGTAGAGACTCGACTGATGGCTAAGTTGACTGTTGGATGACCCTTAGGATGTCCCTATCGATGCTGCGTAGATATTGTCGGAACTTGTTGGTTGGATTATTTTGAGCTGTGCAAATTGAGGACGATTGCCTTGAGACAGTTGGAATAATTTCAGTGTTGGATAACCAGATCATGAGAGAAAGTGTAACGACGGAATGAGGTAGTGCATGAATTTCGAGATTTATGAGAGCGAAGATAAATTGGAATGACCCTAAAGATTTATGTTGTTGGAAATGAGAGTTGCTTAAACGAGATGATAAAATGTGACTTGATCAATAAGAATCGTGGTGTCGAAAATAAAATGTGGCTATGGGATTTATCAATTTTGGTGCTATGAATGATAATGAACTTGAAAAGGGAACTCTGGATTCATTTGAGTATTTGACATAACAATGTTGGGATACTTCGAAAATAATTGGATAAGATATGGGAAGTTGCTTGAGTTGAATTGAGAACATATTGTGTTGATAGTTGATTGGAGATGGCATAAACAAATTAATATTTCACGAGATGTTCAGAGAAATTGCTAACACTTGGGAATGAAGTTATACCGTAGCTCGTTCGTCTTCTCTATCGCTGAACTTGGTTGAAATACATGTGTTTTTGGGACGCCTTAAATATGTGTACGATTCCAACAAGGTGGTACGTTGAATTCAAACGAAGCCACGGGGAAGGAAGTATCATGTGCTAAGTAATTGCACGAGTCGGAGGAAAGATCAGTGATGGTAAACTATTGTAAATCAGATTGGGATGCTGTAGCGAGATGGTACATTGTTGGAATCAATTGAAGTATACGGAGAAATATCGAATAATGCAAGTTGATCGTTTGGAAGTTCTATAAAATCATGTTGAAGTTCTGGGGAATGAGTTTGAGTTTGAGTTTCGAGGACGAAACTTTTTCTGAGTGGTATATATTGTAATACCCCGACCCGCAAGATGCCTTATGATGGATGGTTGGTTCGATGAAGCCTTGTTGGACTTGGGAATATTCAGAAGGATTGCTTGGAAGGCTACGCAATGGTGGCGGAATCGTCTTATGAATGTGAGTAGTGTTGGAAACCTTCAAAGATCCTTTAGCTTCACGCTTAAAATACGGATATATGCTATGCTGGCTCGATGAGTTGTGGAATAACATGTTGCATGGAATCGAGAAAAGATAATGAAAGATAAATAATCACAATGACCCTTAAGCTGTTGTTGCTCAATGATAAATTGTGTGCTTGTATACTGTTGCTATGAACCACACGACAGGTGAAGCAAAAGTCCCAAATACTGGGCGGTGAGTATGTTGAGCTCAGCTCAATGAATGTATGCTAAGCAAGATGCTAAGTCCCAAGAATTGGGCGGTGAGTACATTGAGTTTGGTTGGAAAGATGTATGGTTTCAAAAGATGTGGAAAAAGGGATTGGGTAACAACATTCTATTATCCCGTCGCCGATGTAGAATGTTGATTACGCCAAGACCCTGGATTTGGCAAGATGGCAAGATGGCAATACGAATAAAAATGTGGCTGAGTTACTTAGTTTTCCTTATCATGCATTATATGTTTCTTCTTAGATAAGTTGCATATACTTGCATGGTCATGGACAACTTGTATACAAGGAATAATTCCCTGAACGGTTATCCGCAGCCACGGACCCGTTCTTCCTAGGGGGAACCAGGATGGTGTCGACGTACTGACATCGGGATTCGGGACTTGCAGTATCGGCTTGCAACCGGACACTGAAAGGGCGCCGAATCCCATGGTGCTGAAGTAGTAGCACGGTGTTCGGAAACCTCCGATGGATTCGCTTCCCATTCGGAGTTAGCCGTTTACCAAGAATAAGTCCAAGATGGCGTGTCGCCAGTTACCTTCATATAGATAGGTCCAAATGCTAATAATGTCTTATGCAGGCAGAGTAAGTTATTACTCATATACAGGGAAGGATGTTGGCTTTTGGTAAGAATCACCTAAACGGTGATATTTATGATAAACATGATATTGTCCTAACAATGTCTTGTGCAGGCAGGATAAGTATTATAAATGTACAGGGATGGCTATACGACCGTGGGTAAGAATCACCAAAGGGTGATATTATTTGACTTTACTTATGCTGGTTGAGAATAATGTTGCATGCTTTACTTTTGTTGGATATGAACTGTTAATTGACCCTAAGGCAACGAGAAAGACCACTTTTAATAATGTTCTATAACATGATTACTTAGTGTCGTCTTCATAGGTGAGTTGGGCCAGCACCGCTCGCCAGCACATAGATGTTGTGCTGACCCACGTTGTGGGCAATATTTCAGGTGCTTATGCTTGGGGGAAGTCGTTTGATCAGTGCTTGGCATCGATGAATCGGATGGGTGTGCAGAAGCTCTTCGCAAGGCGACGTCTTCTGCTATACAGGACATAATGTATGGAACAGTAGAACCCAGATGAACCAGTAAGATTGTAAGCAAGTTGGCATTATTCGATTGTAGCCTAAATGGCAAGTTCATATTCATTCGGCTATTCAAGAGCCTTGTAATCTGTTGTAAACTCTGTATTCCGCTGCAAGTTGTAATCATTTGAGAATATCAATAAAGAGATACTTTTCTTCATATCTTGTTGTGACTTCATTTTTGTCTGCTTGGTTTGCTGCGCTGTCGTTGTTTTCTGAGAAATACCGAGAACTATAATGGTTGGCCTTGTACAAGTGCAAATCCAGACTTGTACGGCATCACGCCCAATGGCTAGAATTCGACCCTCCGGGATCGGGGCGTGACACTAGTGGATCGCCTTGGGGAGCCCCGATGCTTCTTGTGAAGAAGAAGAATGGTACGTCCAGGCTATGTGTAGAGTATCGTACCTTGAACTCGGTGACGGTCAAGAACAGATACCCTCTCCCGAGGATAGATGACTTATTTGATCAACTCAAAGGGGCTTCAGTGTTTTCGAAGATAGACTTGCGGTCAGGATACCATTAGATCAGAGTCAAAGAGCAAGACATCCCGAAGACAGCATTCAGATCAAGGTACGGGCATTGGAAGTTTCTAGTTATGCCCTTTGGAGCAACCAATGCGCCGGCAGTGTTCATGGACCTAATAAACCATATTTTCATGCCCTACTTGGACCAGTTTGTGATCGTATTCATTGATGACATCCTGGTCTACAACAAGAGTGAAGCAGAGCACGAGCAGCATCTCAGGATTGTCCTTTAGACGCTTAGAGAACATCAGTTGTACGCCAAGTTCAGTAAATGCGAGTTCTGGCTCGATCGTATTTCGTACTTGGGTCACATCATTACCCGAGGAGGAGTGGAAGTGGATCCCCAGAAGATTGTGGCTATCGAGACATGGCCAGTACCCAGTTCAGTGGCAGAGGTTCGCAGTTTTCTTGGATTGGCCGGCTACTACCGGCGGTTCATTTCAGACTTTGCCAGAATTTCAGCGCCGATGACACAGTTGACCCGTAAGGAGGTACCGTTCGTATGGACAGCAGAATGTCAGGAGTCATTTGAGAAGCTGAAGCGAGGCTTGATAACGGCTCCCATTCTAACACTTCCAGATGGGACCGGAGGATTCACCATTTATTGTGACGCTTCAGGAAAAGGATTGGGGTGCATTTTGATACAGCATGGGAAGGTAATTGCTTATGCGTTACGTCAACTCCGTGATCATGAGAAGAATTACCCGACCCACGACTTGGAACTGGCGGCGGTAGTGTTTACACTTAAGCTTTGGAGATACTACCTGTACGGAGACAGAGTGGAAATATTCACTGATCACAAGAGTTTGAAGTATGTTTTCACCCAGAAGGATCTTAACATGAGGCAGAGAAGATGGCTCGAGCTACTTGTGGACTATGATGTGAACTTGCAGTATCACCCGGGGAAGGCCAACGTTGTGGCAGATGCTTTGAGCAGGAGAGTCAGAGTCTACCTTCTGACAGCGCAACCAGAGCTATTGACAGAACTTCAGAAGATGGGAATTGAAGTGGTTCTTCCTACCAATATAGCATTGATGGCCAGCCTACAGATTCAGTCTACCATAGTTGAGAGGATCAGGACAACGCAGTTGACAGATGCCAAGCTTCAGCAACTTAGAGCAGAGTGTGAGGCAGGAAAGAGGCCAGAGTTATGTATTCATGAGGATGGTACACTTCGACACGGCACGCGTCTTTGTGTACCCAGTGGAGATATCCGACAGGAAATCATGGCAGAGGCTCACAGTTCGCAGTATTCTATTCACCCAGGTGGTACGAAGATGTACAGAGATATTCGGCAGCACTTTTGGTGGAATGGCATGAAAAGGGAGATAGCCCGGTTTGTCTCTCGATGTTTGGTGTGTCAACAAGTCAAGGCTGAACATCAGAGGCCAGCTGGACTTCTTCAACCTTTACCAATCCCAGAATGGAAATGGGAACACATTACCATGGATTTTATAACTGGGTTACCCAGATCTCCGGCAGGTAGAGACGCTATTTGGGTTATTGTGGACAGGCTCACAAAGGTGGCGCACTTTCTTCCGTTCAGAGTTGGGCAGTCGACGGCGCAGCTAGCAGAGATGTACCTCAGGCAGATCGTCAGACTTTACGGAGTGCCAGTCAGCATAGTGTCAGACAGAGATACGAGATTCACATCACATTTCTGGCGCAGTCTTCATAAAAGTTTGGGGACTTATCTCAAGTTCAGCTCAGCTTATCATCCGCAGACAGATGGTCAGTCAGAGCGCACCATACAAACACTCGAAGATATGTTGAGATCTTGTACCCTCGACTTCGGTGGTTCGTGGGAGGATCACCTGCACCTGGTGGAGTTCACATATAACAACAGTTTCCAAGCCAGTATCAAGATGGCACCATTCGAGGCCTTGTACGGCAGAAAGTACAGATCCCCGCTAGCATGGGACGATGTCGGAGAGAGGCAGATGCTTGGTCCAGAGTTGATTTCCCAGACAGTCGAAGTGGTCAAGAAGGTCAGAGATCACCTCAGAGTTGCTCAAGACCGCCAGCGCCATTGGGCCGATTCGCGTCGGCGCCCCTTAGAGTTTGCTGTCGGCGACCATGTATTCCTTAGGATCTCGCCTACCCGTGGTGTCATTCGCTTTGGCGTGCGGTGAAAGCTTAGTTCTAGGTATATAGGGCCGTTCGATATTCTAGAGCGAGTAGGTGATGTGTCCTATCGTCTCGCTCTTCTGCCGTCGCTAAGTGAGGTGCATGATGTCTTCCATGTATCTCAATTACGACAGTACATCCCGGACACGAGCCACATCCTGGATCATTCGGAATTGGTTGTTGGTACCAACCTTTCGTATGAGGAGAAGCCCGTGTCTATTTTGGACCGGAGGGAGAAGACGCTCAAGAACAAGACTATTAACTTAGTCCGTGTTGCTTGGGGTCACCACTCTCTGGGTGAGTCAACGTGGGGGCGTGAGGACGATATCCGATCGCGATATCCCTACTTGTTTGACTCATGAGGTATAATGTCCTTCTTATGCCTTGCACTTTTCCTTCCTTGCTTGCATTCTATGATTGTATGATTGAACTGTTTAGTGTAGCTTGTCTGTGCTTAGTATAGCTTGTCGTGGCAATCTCTAACTCCTTGATTAAATTCCGAGGACGGAATTCTTTTAAGGTGGGTAGAGTTGTCACCCTCAATTCTTGTATTTCGTATTTATACTTGTATTTGGAATTTGGCATATATTTTAAATTTTCTCGACTTGCGGCATTACGACTTTTCTCGTATTTTCGTATTACGGCTTTTCGTATCTCGGTTCGGTTTTCGGTTTGGTTTAATGTGGTTTGGAAGAATGGAACACTTTAGCCTATAACATCCCCTCAAGAACCCCACAACACCCTCATTAAAAATCCCACCAACCTTCTCTCTCTTCATTCACTCTTTCAATTACTTCTTCATCTTCTTCCTTCCTCCACCACCAACACCATTAGACCTCCATAGGCAAGTGCACCTTGCCACCACATGAGAACCCATTTTTATATGCTCATTAGCTAGAGTAGTCTCTTGTCAGCAACCTTAGGCCTTGGGATTTTATGATTTGGAGTATGGATTCTCATAGATCTAGGTTTTTGCTATTTTCGGATTTCTTGGATTTTGATGTACAAACTTTGTTTTCTTCTCTATTTGATGCTTCCATGAGGTTGGAAATTTCGTTCTACCCCGTTTTGACCTATGGAAGTCTGGATTTGGGTTTGTATTGGAGTTTTTATGATATTGGAAAGATTTGGGTGCCATGAGAGTTTTCTTCACAGCCATGAGAGTTCTACTCTCAGCTTGTAACTCTACTTTTCCTAATAATAAAATTTTGGGAATTCTGGATTACTATCTAATTATCTTAAATATATTTTACCAAATTAAATTACTATTTTTTCTAAATAAGTAATTGATTAAGTAATTAATAAGCTAAGTCTTTGATTAAAATCTAAATTATTGGCCTTGGGCTAAAACCCAAACTGTTGGGCTAATGTCCATTCTTTAGCCAAATTAAATCAGTATTACTTTCCATTAAATGGGCTCGGGTTCAATCCATTGACCGACCCGACCCGTTATTCCAAATTATATAACCGTTGTGATTCAAAATCACATTTTCATTTCCTTCTGTTCTGAACCAGCGAAGTCGGAGAAGAAAAGCATCGCGGCGATCCGTGGCTCGATCCGTGGCAAAGAGTTTCCGAGCTTCTCCACCGTCCGTTCTCCACCGCCCAAAGCTTCCTAGCCTTCTGATTGTAACCACCTCGCTTATCCCGACCGTCCCTTGACAACCGCCCAATCATTCCCCATCGTCCGATTATCATCGCCACCACGACGACAGCTGCCACTGCCCGCCCAACCGTCGGTCCGCTGCCCGCACAACCGCCTGCCCGCTCGTCATCGTCTATATAAACCTTGCCTCCTCCTCCTTCTCCATCATACACCAAGACGGCGAAGCCCTGCCTCTCCGATCCCTCGTTCCATTTCTTCTTCTCGAGCTTCCGTCGAAGTCTGGCCATGGCGGTTGCATGAAGACGGAGACGGAGACGAGGACGAGATAGAGTTCATAACGGAGGACTCCTTCGAGACTGGCGAGGACGGCGCTTTGAAGACGAAGACGAGGCGACTTCCTCGGATGATCGATCGACGACGACGAGATCGGTCTTCGCGTATTCGTGAGTCTTCCCTTCACTTGATTCTCATTCTTTTCTCTTCCTTGTCGATTTGAAGACGATCGATTGATCGATACGACTCATCACTGTGCATCTAGGTGATTGATCACAGGGGAGTTGGAGCGAGATCGGAGTACATACAATCGATCGATCGCATTCCTGCGTTAGTCATCCTTCTTCCTGTATTCTTCGGTTCTGGTTTTGTGGGTTCGGTTGAGGATTCGATTCATGAATCGATCCATGTCTTCCTCTAATTCTTTGGGATTCTCGATCCAATTGTGAATTGATGGATTCTTGAATAAATTTTGGGTGTTTCTCCAAATTTGGAGTTGATGCAATTCAAATTGCACTCACAAAAACGAATGGTATTCTTGCTCACCAACTGTTCGACGTATTGCTTGACACAGATTGAAGATCAATCCTGGACACGTTCGCGGTCGTATCCGACACGAGGAAGCTTGACTTGTCACTGCTGACGAAGACACAGGTATACTTCTATCCTTTTTCCTAATTTCTCCTTGTGTTCGGGTTTACGAGAGGATAAGATTCGGCTATAGAGTATTGATGAGTATCAACACCAGGTCGACCAAGAGATTGTGTCGATTGGCATGGAGTAGATGACAATTGAATAGAATGAGTTAGTTTGATAATATCAGTTAGAACAGAACTAATGTGAATCAATTGACCGATGGTTTGAATTGCTTTAGTGGATGATTTAATTTCTGTTGGCAGATGTTAGGGGATAGGCTGGGGTTGAGCCATATGTGATTATTCCTGTAAACAGAGAAAATGACTGGAATGTTGCTTAGCTTGAATTTAAATCTTTCTGACCGTTAGTTAGGGCAAGGTGAGCCTAATGTTAGTTCAGGTATATTTAGTAGACTGAGGGTTATTTCTTAGTTCAGTGTAAAGAAGTTAGAGATTGCGTTGGATAAATTGACCTAATAGTCTAGTACTGATGCAGACCTTAAGTAGGAGTATTAGTTAATTAGATAGGTTAACTTTGGCTAATAGTGGTTAATGATTAGCAATCACTAAGAGATTAGGAACAAATTAGAAAGTCTCTAATTATGTTTCTTATATTTTAGGTTATATAGAAGACTTGGACAAAACTCCGGAATCAAGGCAAGTACATGTACTCAGTATTACTTTCCTTGCATGCATTGCACTCACACTTGTATTGTGTCATCATTATATTTGCACTTGTATCGAGTCTTATTCTTGATCGCTTGCTTGCATCATTTTTCGTGTCGGGATGGGGAACGTTCTAGAAACATGTGCTCGACTAATATTGGACAAATATTGCCTGATAGCATACCCCGTATGCCTGATGTCCATCTCCTGCGTGACTGATAGCATTGTCGTCAGACATGCCTGATTATTGCGTGACTGATAGCATTGTCATTAGACATGCCTGATTATTGACTGATAGCATATTCCATATGCCTGATTACATATTAGTCCCCACATGTTGATAACGTTCAATTGCACATGTACACGTAGCTAGTGCATACTTTACATTCATCTTGATTTCCTGTCTTTCAGATATACCTTGTTGTACTATTCATTGATCTTCTATGGTGAGTTTTATTGAGTTACATTGTACTTTGCTCCTTTCCTGACTGGATCGTTGATTACAGGTGATCCTCTAGACTGTTATGGACTGCAGATGGATGGCCCAGCAGTGGAGCACACTCCTGATGCTACTGATGGCCGGGATTATATTCCCGAGATGTAGTTAGATTGATGTATAGGCTTATTCGATTTGGTTGTATTGATTAGCAGGCCTAGTGTTAGCCTTATCTTTCATTACCGGCTTTGTACCCGGTTATTCATGTAAAGGCTGTAATAACTGCTGGATAGTGGATTGTTGTGATAAGTAGTATAGATCCCGATATTAGATGCTGTGATGAGATTAGTCCTTTTATTGATGATACAACGGCTAACTACTTATGTCAACGACAGTGTAGGCCGGGCATGCCTCGACCCATACCCGATTATTCGGGAGCGGGGCGTGACACAGCTTGAAGGAAGAAGGAGCCCCCTCTTTTTCCTGGTCGAACACCCCGCGCTTAGGTGCTGATTGGGGTGTCTCGATTCCCGCGCCCGGCTGCTTCCGCGCCCGGCCGCCGCCCGCGCTCCTGCGGTGCCGCGCCCGCGCCCGGCTGCTTCCGTGTCGCGCTGTGCCGCGTGCCCGCGCCCACGTGCCTGCACCCGCGCCGTGCTGTGCCGTGTGCCCCGCGCCCGCGCCGCGCTGTGCCGCGTGCCCGCTCCCGTGCCGCGTTGTGCCGTGTGCCCGCGCCCGCGACCGCACCGCGCGCCCGAGCTATGCCAGCGCCCGCCTGGGCTGCGCTCCCGCGCCCGCGTGGTCGCGCCCGCACCTGCAGCTCCCGCACGTTGGTCCTCCTCCCGCGCGCGTGCCCTTTTGTTTTTAATGGAACTCTCCCTTCCTTGATCCCTTGTTTTGAAATTATGGCTTTAGATTTCTTGGTTTTAGACTTCCTGGCTTGGATTTTTCCCGGTTTGGGTTTCATGGCTTGGATCTTATCTTTTACTAGAATTACTTTTTGTGCACTTACACTAGTAATATGTAATCTTGTAACTTGTAACTTGAACCTGCAATTGTAACTATAATAACTTGACCTGACTTGATGACTTGATAAGTGGTCCGCCGTGGCGCACTCTTGACATGCCTTGACTTGATAACCTGACTTGACGCGATAGTGGTCCATGGTGGCGCACTCCTGACTTGACATGACTTGACTTGCCCTGATAACTTGATAACTTGACTTACTTGACTTGCCTTGACACCGTGGGTGTACTTCTTGTTGCTTTGTGCAAATCTGCTTGTCTTGTCTTGCATCATGTCTAGGACGTGACTCTCTGGGCACCATGGCCAGGAACTCACACTAAAAATCGGACTAGGTAATGATTAGACCAAACTAGAACATGGAGAACTTCCAGTCACACGCAGTCTCGTTATATGGAGGCTTTAATGGACTTGTAGCTTGCCGACGAGTAGAGCACATTTCCAGCACACTGTCATGTGTTGCACCTCTAAGTCACCTAAGGGTACATTTGTCTCCCGGGCGATGTACCCACCTATAATCTCAACCCGTGGAAGGATAACTGGATGGTCTGCAGGGCTTGGGACTTGGGATTCTCATTGCATCTTGTTAGTAACTAGGCCTGTGATAACCCTAGTTAGTTAACGTAGTAAGCCGTAGTCTTGCTTGGCCGTTGTGAATGGATGTTGTCCAGCCTTGTCTAGGTGTTGTCTAGCTCCAGTACCTGTCTCGCCCTGTGCATGTGTTGCTTTTACTTTCTCTCTAGCAATATATGGTTAGTGACTAGTGAGCTACTCAGGCGAAGGGTTACAATCCCGGTCCTTGTTTGGTTTAAGGGTTGTAACTTGGCTCCCGGATTAGTTCCAAGTTCCTAGTCGTATATTGTCCTGATGTACTCTTCTTCATTTATGCATCTCTTTATTTCATGTTATTCTGATATGCTGGTTTTGTTCTTATTTTGTGGCCCCCTTTGTGGCACTTGCTCGTTCTGGGGTTTGACCCAGCTGGTTTTGTATGGCCAGATTTCGGAGCAGCTACCGAGGATCTACCGCGCTTCTAGCCAGATGGTGACCACTAGAAGGACTCCAGGCTACGAGTGGGTTTTCCCTTTTTGTTTCACTCACTCATATGTAAATTTTATTCTTTTGAGGCGTTTGCCGACGAGCACCTGTTAGCTCGATGCATTTACTTACTGTCTGCCTACGGGCTGTAAACATGATTGACAAATCCTAGGGTTGATCATGTATGACTGAAATCTTACTAGTCCTATCATTTTGTACGACTAGCTTCATGATCATCCAATATGTAATATTTGGGACGCCTTATATTTATGTATTTGATGCTCTAACATCTTGTACTTATATTACTTGCCTGAGATTGAGACAATAAGTTGGACCATAAGAGACTGCTGGCCTGTTGTAAACCCTTATATTCTAGACAGCCGTGACCGTATACCGAGGTGGTATTCCATTTCTTTATACGTAGCTGGATGTGTCTGCCCCCGCTCTCCAGTATTTTGGTTCTTGTAGGTCTCCAAAATCAAACCGCGCCTACTTCTCAAGCAGAGGATTAAACTGCGCCTACTTCTTCAACAAGGCGCCTATTTCTTGCGCAACTTCAGATAGCGCCTACTTCTTCACTGAAAGAGGCGCGCTTCATCAACCGCGCCTAGCTGACGTGGAGTCATCATTACCTGACAAACACGAAGATCGAGGCGACGTCATCATTCTTCTGATAGCACGGAGCTCGATGATGATACGACAGCTGTTTTGGCGCCAAAATCCAAACCGCGCCTACTTTCATCTCAATCGAGCGGATAGCGCCTACTTGCATTTGAACTAGGCGCACTTTGCAGATAGCGCCTACTTCTCAGTGAAGAAGGCGCAGTTCAACACAACATCAATTGAGAGCCTGCCACGTGTCCCTGAAACAGGCGCACTTTGACTAAATCAACGCCTAACTGCCACTCTACATGTTCAACACGTGTCCCACTAACTGTACACGACCAAGCGCGTTTCAATCAAACAACGCCACGTGTCTAGAGCAGTTGGTGCACGTTCGTGATAATGGAGTAAAAATAGGCGCAGTTTGTCAAACGTGCTCAAAACAGGCGCACTTCAACCAGGCGCACTCCAGAATAACTGCCTAAATCAGTTATTTCCAGAACTCTATAAATAGAGTTTCTTTTTCATTTCAAGATCATCAAGAATCAATCATCAGATATCAGAGACCAGAGTTCTTGCCCAAGTGCTGCTGCGTTCTTCAGAGGTTCAAGTCTTCAAAGTTCACATCGTCCAAGGGATAAAGCGATCGTCTTCAGATTGGATTCCTACAGTTGTACTTCCCCAGAATTCTATTGTAATCTTCTTTACAAGTTTGTAATAAAACTTTTGTTTTTGCAAACAAAATGGCGACTCTGCTGGGGACGACCTTTTCCTCCGATGAAGAGGTGACAACTCAATGTGATACAGCGTCTATCGGCTCGACGCAGAAGACTTTGGTCGTGAAAGTCGATCAAACAGCCTATGAAGCAATGATCAAAGCGCGAAGCACTCCTCGCCGTACTGTGACTTCCGTCAAGAGCAAGATTCACTCAGTGTGGGCTCCCAAGAATTCTGCTTCTTCTCTGATGCAAAATGCTGCCACTTCCTCGGCACAGCATGCTGTTTCCAAAGCACCAATGCCTAGCTCTGGCAACATGGCGCAGTCTGTCCCCTCTTTAGGGAAACAGACTGTTCAGGCGCAGTCTGCTGCTAAAAACTCCAACCAGGCACAGTCTGTTCTCTCCTTAGGAAAACAGACTAAAGCTGTGAATCAGGCGCAGTCTGCTGTAAAATCAGTTTCTGGCGCCATTCATGCTAAAGTAGTACAGACTGCACCAATCATCAAAGAGGCGCAGTTTTCTGTTTCTGTTCCCTCCTTAGGGAAACAGGCGCAGTCTACCACCAAGCCCTCTTCTGGCACAGTCTCTGCCAAATTGGCACAAGTCAAAGCTTCTACTGCTCAGGCGCAGTTTACTTCACAACAGATTGCTCAAGCGCAATCCAATCATTCTGCTGCTCTGACTAAAATTCAGGCGCAGTCTGTTCAGGCGCAGACTGTTCAGGCGCAGTCCAGAAGCCAGAAATTCCAAACTGCTCAGGCGCAGTTTGCTGAGGACAGTCCTTTGGCTGTTCCTTCCTCATTTCCATCAAAAGGAAAAGGCCCCTTGGTCTTCTCCCAATCTTCCCAAGTTTCTGACTTGGAAGACATCAGAGGGAAACGCTCTTTAGCTATCCCTTCATCTCAAAACAAAGGAAAAGGTCCTTTGGTCTTTTCCAAGTCTTTTTCGATTCTTATCGAAGAGGATCCAACTGATGGTGCTTCTGCACCTATTAGTACGAAAATTCCTTTCAACAAGGATTCTCGTGCTAATCAGAGAGGTATTCTACCGACTCCTAAGGCGAACATTCAGGAGTTGCCTAACTTACGGATTTCTCGATCCAAACAAGGCAAATTACAAGTTTCACAAACTAAAGTTCCCAGGGGCGGTTTAAATGATTTGCGGGCGTATCTCAATAGACAACCCCAATCAAAACCCACCTCTGTGAAACGTAAGCATGCTAAAGTCAATTTGCCTCAGTACCAATCTTTTGAGGCAAGGAATCCTGACAATTACGCCAATCAGATGACTACCTCTCTTTATACTCATGGAACCAAATATTTACGAAATCGGAACCATGTTTCAAATGTCATCCATAAGTATATCCCTGCTACTTCTTCTCGTCCCGTCGTCTCTGATCTTCGGGATCATCTCAGACAGAAACGGGATATTTCTCCCACTTCTCCTAGACAATCACAAGTTCATCACTGTAATCATCCTCACAAGGTGGTTATCAAATGTTGTTGCCAAACAACCAAACGCTCTGTCTTCGAGCGTTTGAATTTCCCTTCTGATGACCAGGGAATTGATGATGATGAAGAGATGATGTTTGCCTCCGTCAACATGACTTCTAGAGATTCTGGGGGTAGAAAATGCAAGCATGGAAAGATCCGGAGACCTAGCCAGCATTATCTTGACAGACTTCGAGAATCAGATGACGGTGTTTACCGACATACTCGGTCTCGAAGCCGAGAAACAATCGGTCATAGGAATCTTCCACACAGTGATCCCTATACTTCTCATACTGGGGGTAGTTCTGACTATGCTGTTGATAGTGACAGTTCTGAACAAACTGTGTCATCTGTCGTAGCACGAGAAGTGACAGCATATGTCACTGAAGAGCAAGAAGCTTCTGGTTCCAACAATCAAAATCAAAGGATTGCTGCACTAGAAGAACAACTGAAAACTATGGCTGAAATAATGACTAAAATGCATGAAGTCATTATGGCTCAACACACTCCGCCAGTCATAATTCCTGAACCATTGGTTTCTTCTACTCCTCCGAATCCTGGTCTGGGGGTACCACCTCCTCCAATCACCATAGTACCAGCTCAGGTTACTCTTAGCCAAACTGGTGCTGGGGGTGATGCATACCATGCAGTTCCTCCTCCTGCTACCATCAATCAATCTAGCAATCCTCAAACTTCAGGGGATGCTAATGATGCTGTCGAACAATTGCGGAACCAATTCGAAGCCTATACACAAAGGGAAGGCTTACAGCGATTGGGAATCAAGCAGCCCTATCCCGCTGAATGGAAGAAAGTTCAGTTTCCGCCGAAATACAAATTCCCCACCATCATGCCGTTCGATGGCACTTCTTCTCCTAATCAGTATATCAACCACTTCGAGTTGATGACTGATCCTCTACAGCCAAATGATGCCCTTCTCACTCGGGTATTTGTCAGTTGCTTAACTGGCGCTGCTTATGATTGGTACCGGAGTTTACCGGACGGCTCCATTACCTCATTTGCAGGCTTCAAGCAGATGTTCTTGGAAAGATTTTATGAAGGTGTCAATGACATGACTATGTCAGCCCTCATTAAAATCAAGCAAAGAAATAATGAGCCTGTTGAGCAGTTTATTGAGAGGTTCCGTCGCGAAGCTCTCAAGATGCCACTTGGGACTCCATCTGCTGTCACCATTGACACTTGCAAGAATAATCTCTTGCCAATTGTCAGTATGTGGACAGGGGCTACTTAGTTTCAAGATTGGCCGTCTTTCATAATCAATGCTAAAGCAGCAGAACTCAGCGCCGAAAAGTTCAAGACATTGGGAGTTCACATGAATCCTGATCATGGTGATCAAAATTCAAATTCTAACAACAACAATTGCCAGAATAATAATAGAAAATGCAAAGAGACCTCTGCTTCTAAAGAGACTCTGGCCATAAATCTAAAGAGTAAAGAAGCGTTAGCTGTCAACGTTTCTCAATCTGCTCCTGCTCCTTCTCAGCAACCCCAGAGACCACAGCGTCCTAAGGAAGAGTATTCCTTTGATGAAGATGATATCATGGGAATCTTCGACTGTCTCACTAAAAGCAACAAACTTCAGTTGCCCGACCCCAAGAGGCCGGAAGAGGTTGGTAAGACTGATCATCCTAAATATTGTGTTTATCACAGGTTTATCGGACATCCTACTCGAGCATGCTATGTGCTCAAAGGAAAAATACAAGAGATGATCAATTCCGGAGCGGTGACTCTCCAACAGGAGGAAAAGACAGTGACGGCCAATGTCGTCTCTGTTCAGTTTGGTGACTTCCCACCTCTGCAGGTTGAAGAAGGTGTAGTTCCCATCCCTCGGACTACTCTGGAACTTATGAATCTTCCTCCTTCCCGACATGAAGGACTTGTCCCCTTGACTACTTCTAAAGGGGAAATCATGTGGATTCATCCAGATCTGGTCTCAGATTTTGAATCCTCTGTCTCTTCTTCATCCAAGCCAAAGAAAGGTTCTAAGGGTAAATCCAAGAGCTGCAACATGGTATCTTTTGAACCAGTAATAGAAGAAGAAATCTTGATTGGTACCAGATCTGGTAA
The DNA here is from genome assembly GCA_029216955.1 of Iris pallida. Classification (NCBI taxonomy): domain Eukaryota; kingdom Viridiplantae; phylum Streptophyta; class Magnoliopsida; order Asparagales; family Iridaceae; genus Iris; species Iris pallida. Next base: position 33,892 of record JANAVB010027224.1, on the reverse strand, counting down.
ACCCTACCTTCGGGAATATCCAGAGAATCAAGAAGCTCCAGCCTCATCTTCTGAGGTCACTCCTGTTGCACCTCCTGAAAATCAACCTTCTTCATCTTCGAATGAGCCAACTCCTCCTCCGGCTAAACCAACAGCTATTGAGAAAGGGAAGCAGCCGGCTCGCTTTGATAAAGCTCTAAAGAAGTCTACTCCTCTCGGACTTGAAAAGCCATACAATTTTGACATATCGGCTCAATTAGCCAACACTCCTGCCAGATTGTCAATCTTTGAGCTTTTACGTCTTTCTAAAGAAACTCGAGAGACGTTAAGTGAAGCTTTGATGCAGGCTGAATCTTGCCTGGCACTTCTGAAGAAACCTGAGACAGAACCTCTCTCTTGTCTTCATTGTCACAGTGTGATGGAGTTGATTCCTAATATCACTTTCACACAAGACGACATGCTCATGGAGGATAATAGACATGATCGTCCTTTGTACTATACTGGGTATGTCGACACAATGAAGATTGATCGCATCTTGATTGATCCAGGCTCCGTTCTCAGCATCATGCCTAAAGCAATGCTGGATGCATTGGAAATCCCTGTGCGTAGTCTTACTAGCACGATCACAACTATTCTGGGATTCAATCAAGGTAGGAGTGATCCTTTAGGCAAGATCCGCCTGAAAATCCAAATAGGCAATCTTCGCACGAAGGTGACCTTCTATATCATCGACAATCATGGTTGTTCTTACAACGCTTTGTTAGGAAGACCATTTCTCCATGAGCATAATATCGTGCCATCAACTCTCCATCAATGCTTCAAGTATGTAGACGAAAAGGGAGAAGTCCAAAAGGAAGTTGCGGACCTCTATCCTTTCAAAGGCGTCGAGGCTTATTGCAGCGATGCTCGTATGTACAAAGAGGAATTCATGAAGATTGTTTTGGCTTTGGACACCGAAGAAGAACAGGAAACTGAATCTCGAGACACTCTCGTCATTCCTGTTAAAGGGCGTGTCTCTCGACCCCCTTCTTCTGAACCGCTGACCATCTATGTGCCTCCTAGCAAAAAGGAGCCAGAACCAAGATCACAGGACACTCTCGTGATTCCTGTCAAAGGGCGTGTTTCCAAGCCCCCGTCTGCTGAGCCACTGATCATTCGACTTCCCGCCAAGAAGTCAACTTCTGTGACTAATCAAGGAAAAAGGGAGCTCACCTCTTCTGAGCCACTTGTTATCGACCTTCGTCGTAACAAATCTTCTCTTCCTCCTCGTTCTTCTTCTCCTCCTCTTGTTATCAACTTGACTAATCCTGCGAAGGCTAAAAGTCCTGCTGTAAACACTGTTGTGAATATCAATAAAGATGCATCTCCTTTACAGTATACTGATGTTTTATATCATGCTGAGTGTTATTCAAATATGCTAGACAGGTTGAAGCCACTCACAATTGGAGTTGTACAATCTTACCAGACAGATGTATCATTGGAATCACCAGAAAGCTCACACTTTATAGTTCCCGCTCGAAAGGCTGACGAAAGTCCGATAATATTTATTAGAGGACCAGAACAAAAGTTTTCTTATACGGAAGACTGCAAAAATGATGATACTGGACATTTACAACTCCGACGTTATAGCACTCAATCTAAAGAAATCATCCGAAAAATGGGATATGACTTCAAAAGTGGACTCAACTACGGAAGAGGGAGACGAACACCCATTCGTGTTACTAGCAAGAGGAATAAGCTCGGCCTTGGTTATGTATTTACATTTCCTACTATGGCTACAGCTCCTAAGATCATGGAATCCGATGATGATGAACGCACTGTTTCTTCTGATACAGCTTCATGGGATTCTGATACCAGCATTGGTCATATACATCGTATTGCCATATCCTCCAACATGGTCTCAGTTGAATTTCCAGATATCGACAACGATGTCACTGATGACGACTTTGAAGAAAGCCCTGAAACTGATCCTTGGGTTCAAAAGATGGATAATCAGTGGGAACTCCGGTTTGAAAAACGGGAACCACCTACTGAAGATCAGCTAGTCCAGATTGATGTAGGAGAAAACGGTATATCCCGTCCTATATTCATTAGTAAAAATCTCCCCGAAGTTGATAAGCAAGAGTTGATTCTTCTCATCCGCGAATATATCGATGACTTTGCCTGGAGCTACGAAGATATGCCAGGTCTGGATCCTAAAATCGCTACTCACAAGTTAAACATCCTCCCTAATGCGAAGCCTGTTAAACAACAACAACGACGCTTTAAACCTGAAATGATGGATACAATCGATGAAGAAGTCAGAAAGCTCATCGCTTGTGGCTTTATTCGTGAAGAGCAACATCCAGACTGGGTTGCCAATGTTGTTCCAGTTTTGAAGAAGACTGGTAAGGTCAGAGTCTGCATCGACTTCCGGGATCTAAACGACGCCTGTCCAAAGGATGAGTTTCCCCTTCCAATCACTGATGTCATGATTGACAATACTTGTGGGTTCGAGAGGTTATCTTTTATGGATGGATTCTCTGGATATAATCAAATCAAGATGAATCCTGATGACGAAAAGCATACTTCTTTTCGTACTCCTCGAGGCGTCTATTGCTATACTGTGATGCCATTTGGACTCAAGAACGCTAGTGCAACCTACCAGCGAGCCATGAGTACTATCTTTCGAGATCATTTGAGAAAGACTGTCGAATGCTATGTTGACGACATTGCGGTGAAAAGACGTCTGAAGGAAGATCACATCAAAGATCTGAAGACCATTTTCGATCTAATGCGCCAGCATCAACTCAAAATGAATCCCACCAAGTCCTTCTTGGGTGTCTCTAGTGGCAAATTTCTCGGCTTCGTCATTACCTCTAAAGGTATACACGTGGATCCCGAGAAGATCAAAGCCATTCAAGAGATGCGTCCTCCACGCAATCTAAAAGAGCTACGAGGATTTCAAGGTCGACTTGCGTACATCAGGAGATTCATTTCGAATTTATCTGGACGTTGCAGACCGTTTACGCAACTCATGAAGAAAGGTGTATCTTTCGTCTGGACCGAAGAATGTCAACGAGCATTCGACGACATCAAGAAGTACCTTATGAACCCACCAGTTCTGGTGCCACCAATCTCAGGCATTCCTTTCTTAATGTATGTCAGAGCAATGGATCATTCATTGGGTGCTTTACTTGCCCAAAAGAACAAAGAAGGCCATGAACAAGCTATCTACTATCTCAGTCGTACTATGATTGGTGCTGAGCATCGTTATAGTCCGGTTGAAAAAGAGTGCCTGGCTTTAATGTTTGCTGTGCAAAAGACAAGGCATTATATTATTGGTCAAACAATCCATGTTATCTCCCGAGTTAATCCTCTTCGGGTACTCATGAAGAAACCCAGTACTCTCAATTCAAGGCTGGCAACATGGGCCATCTTACTTGCCCAGTACGACATGGTTTATGTTCCTCAAAAATCAGTTAAAGGGCAGGCTCTTGCTGACTTCTTAGCTGCTCATCCTGTTCCTGAGACTTCTAAACTCTATGACGAGATTCCTGATGAGACACTTGAAACAAATATGATCTCCGAAGAGTTTCCTACATGGCGTCTATTCTTTGACGGAGCTTCCAGAATCGGACCAAATGGGACGATTGTTGCAGGAGTCGGAATTGTACTTGTATCTTCCGAAGGTCTGACTATTCAACGGGCTTATTCCCTGGATGAGCCTTGCTCTAACAATGTTGCAGAGTATAATGCTTTGCTCATTGGCCTTCAACTTGCCAAACAATTAGACATCCAATATCTTGAAGTATATGGCGATTCTAAACTGGTTGTTAACCAGGTTAGGGGAACCTATGAAGTTCGTCATCAAGATTTGATTCCCTATTATGAAGCTGCCGTCGTAATGGCCATTTCCTTCAAAGCTTTCTTTATCGAATATGTTCGTCGGGCTTGCAATACAGAGGCAGATGCTTTGGCAAACCTTGCAGCAGTCTTGGCGATTCCTGTCCAGAGACAGCAGTTGGTTGTTATCTCCAATAGAGAATTATTTTGTAGTGAAAACAATCGCAATATTGAATTCAGTAATTTTGCTGAAATCAACGCTGTTGGTGAAGATTGGAGAACTCCTTTCACTGACTTCGCAGTCTATGGAATATTGCCTGAAGATCCCAAAGAGGCTACCAGCATTCGAAGACGATCTCTTCGATTCTACTATAATCATACAACCAAAACTCTTTACCGACGAACTTACGACGGTCTACTTCTTCGTTGTCTTGCTGGTGATGAAGCAAAGCAAATACTACGTGAAGCTCATGATGGTATTTGTGGAGCACATCAACCCGGTCCTAAATTGCAGGATCGTATCCGTCGTATGGGCTATTACTGGCCTTCTATGGTTTCTGATGCCATTGAATATGCAAGAAAATGCAGAGCTTGTCAAATCCATGCGGACTTCATTCATCAACCATCAGAATTTCTACATCCTACGGCTGCTTCTTGGCCTTTTGAAGCATGGGGCATGGATATCATAGGTCCTATTAACCCCCCTTCTTCTAAAGGGCACCGGTTTATCCTGGCCATCACAGACTACTTCTCTAAGTGGGCTGAGGCTATACCTCTCGCTGAAGTCAAAACCAGCAGTGTCATCAACTTCATCAAACACCATGTGATATACAGGTTTGGTATACCGCGGCGAATCATTCATGACAACGGACCTCAGTTCATTAGTCAAAAGTTCACCCGGTTCTGTGATGACCATCGCATCGACAACGTTGCTTCGACAGCCTATAACCCGGCAGCAAATGGTTTGGCCGAAGCTTTCAATAAAACCATCATCAAACTCCTTAAGAAGTTTGTCTCTACTAACAAACGGAATTGGAGTGAGAAGCTTGGTGAATGCTTATGGGCTTATCGCACTACAGTTCGCAATCCTACCGGCTGTACACCTTTCTCCTTGGTGTATGGTTGTGAAGCAGTTCTGCCACTGGAAATTCAAATTCCGTCTCTGCGGATAGCTATTGCTAATGAACTTACAACGGAAAACAACGATCTACTTCGATTGCAAGAGTTGGAGGCACTCGATGAAAAGAGACTTCTGGCTCAACAGCACATTGAGTTATACCAGGCTCGCATCTCAAAAGCCTTTAATCGCAAAGTTAAAGTACGAGCATTTCAGAAAGGTGATTTGGTCCTTACAGTCAGACGTCCTATGACTATGACTCGCATGAGTAAGGGCAAGTTCGATGCCAAATGGGAGGGTCCTTTTGTTGTAAACAGAGTGTTTTCCAATGGTGCTTATCAGTTAACAGAGATGGATGGCAGAATAGCTATGATGCCTATCAATGGCAAATTTCTTAAGAAATACTATGTATAAATATGTAAAGATTTCTTGAAAGACAATGTAAATAAAATTTCTTTTATTATTCTTAAGGAAGAAATTATATTACATTAAGGGAGATCACTGTCATCCCTGTCAACTTTGGGACGAGGGCCAAGCCCTTCCTTATCACAAACAAAGTCAGCGAAAGAACCGAAGACTTCATTGCTTGAACCCACCAGCAGTTGGCAGAGGGCTATTCTCTTGGCTTCTTCTTCAGCCGTCTGTCCTGGTCCCAACAAGAAATCGAAGATGTCTTGTGGAGATTTCGGTACAGAAGAACCTTCGCCTTCGTCTTTCTTATCCGGCAGGGTTGAGTCAATGAGAGGCTTAGGTGCAGAGGAACCTTCGCCTTTCTCCGTTCCCGCAGAAGATTCCCCGGCGACGATCTCGGCTTTCGGCACAACTTCATTCTCTTTAGACACATCATTGGAAGACATCTTTTCTGAAGAAGGCAGTGATGAAATTTTACAAGAGATCTATACTATTTATATTAGCCTACCGACTCTTCGTGAATCGAGGTGACGGTTCACTCCTTTCCGGATGAATCTAAAAATTCATTCATAAAATCCCCAGCAGACATTCTGATGAATCAATCATTCATTCTGACGGTTCATTTTTACAACCGTTCATCACATCATCATTACGGATTCACGTGTATATCACCTCTGAATTCTATTGCAACTTGTTATGTCCCTATTACCTCTGATTAAGTTGTCTACTGAAGTAACAAATATTCGACATTTGTATTTTGCCATGTCCACATTACCTCTGAGCAAAATATAAAGAATATAGTTATTTTCGGTATCAAGAAAATATATCACATCCTGTACCTTTGAATATGTTTTCTTGTTCTATTGCTTATATCCTTAATAGGGGATGTAACAAGTAAATAGAATTATCCAAAATATCATTTCATTTCATTCAAAACAAGAAAGTCCATTACAATGAAAAGAGTGGATATTACAACAAAATTCGATCATTCAGAAGGATTGGTACTGAGCTCTGCTATACGCATCTTCAGAGTTGCTATCCTTTCGTTCCGAGAATTCAAGATCCGCTGTCTAATGTGATTTCTGGCTGACTCAGGGTCAAAGGATTGCAAGATAGCAGTACGGACATTTAATTCTTCATTGTGAGCCTTGGTACTAAGCTCTTTCTGATGTTTCAATTCGGCAAGACGTTCTGCAGTCTCTTTACTCAAGCTGACTTTCTCCTCCTTCTTTTGCTTCGCCAAAGTTAGCTGTGCTTGCAGCTTAGCAATTTCTTCTTCTATTTTCAAGATCTCTTCGTCAGTCTCTGCTATTTCAACTTCATGAGTTTCCAGCTTGGAAGATGATTCTTCAATCTGGGTTTCTATATCAGCAGAATACTTGGCGAAGGTTGATAAAAATGCCTCAAAATCCTTTCTCTTTTGCTCAGCTTCTCGGGCCAGAGTTTGATATTCTTCTTCAATCAATAAATCTATATCCCCCGATGATAGATTCTTTATTACAGTCTTCATTTCCTCAAGCTCGTTAAGGATATGTTCTAAATAAACGGCTTGGGCCTCATCTCCGTGGTCGTGGATTCCGTTGATCAGATATTTGACGGATTTCCTGACCTTAGAGAAAGGGATATTCTCGTTCTTCACCATCGGTTTGAGGGTTAAATAGAAGGCATTTGTATAAGAGTTTATAACAATTCTATTCGCCTCAAAAGTGATGGGAGTCTCTGCTACCTCCTTTGCTGCAGATGTAGTTGTTGCGGCTAAAACCGATGGTGTTGTCAAAGTAGCAGGTTCAGAAGACCTCTCTTTGGCCACTTGAGTTGTCTGTTCTTGAGGAGCAATGGTTGAGCTGGAAGCTGCTTTCATCGGTTCTTCTGCACATACTTTAGTTTAGCCAGTCTTCTTCTAAAGCATATCATATACTATGAAATTCATAAGCTAAAGTTCTACCTGAATGAGGCAGTTCAATTGAAGCATCATCCCTGGGAGTTACTTCTGCTTGAGCTTGCGGCCTGATTTCAGGCATATCAGTAGAGCTCTCTTCCCTAACTGGAGGCTCTAACGGAGCCATTGTTGAGCTAGTTGCTCCTCCCAGTCGCTCTCCTAAAGATTGACATGCGACATTAGTCATTTTTTTTGAGGAAATCACAAAAGGTTCAGAACAATAGATAAACAACTTACCAACATCCGTTGTCTGAACAAGAGCACCAGTGGATAGGATGGTTTCAGTCACCATCGCTTGACTACTTCCCGCATCTGAACCTCCTGACAGGTGAATATTACTTTCAGCTGTTAAGAAGAAAGAATCAGTACACAAAACAAATATTAGCATCATTAATATCAGTTTACAAATCAAGAAATATTACGTGGTGCGGGTATATATGGTGTATCAATTGGTATTGTTGTCTCCTGAAGAAGACGAGCTAATGTTTCTTCTGAAACTTCTTCCCCATGGCTACTTCCTGCACCGGAAGAACTAGGTAAAGGCTGGTCTTCTCGCAGAGGGGTCTTCTCAATATCGACAGGCGCCTCTTCCATTGGTCTGTCAGCATCCAATGGTTCATCGGCAATGTCTTCAGCATTCCCTTCATCTGAATTATGAGCATCAGATTGCTCATTTATATTCTCAATGTCCAGATCGGTAGCTGTCTCCTCAAAATATTCTGTACATGCTTGTAGTGCACCGATCATTTCATTATCTGAATATATCGGATCATCGGCATGAGTTTGACGGTGATCCGATGGGTCAGACACATCTATTGGAGCCGCCTCAAATACTGTCTCCGGAGGCGCTTCAGGGAAAACTGTGATTGCCAGAGTCGAAGGCTGGCCAATCGCAGAAACTGCCTCTACTTCAATGGTCTCTTCACCAGGTTGCGTTGCTTCTTCTTCTGCAACTATTGGTTCTGGTTCAGAGGCAGGAGTAGGTGAAGACATCATATGACCAGCTGCAGCACTGGCCAAAATAGATGCATCACAGGCCGGTTTCTTCCTCACAGCTACCTTCTTCAAATGCGGTCTTCTTTGAAGAGGGACATCTGGACTGTCTGGCTCAGCTGAGATGCCCTGTTGTTTTTGTAAAGACGTGGGAGTTGTCTCCTCATTCCTTACAAGCTCTTCAGCCTGCTGTCTTGATTGAGATCTAGTAGTAACTCCTTCGGAGGAGTCTGCCGTTGTCTTCTTCTTCTTTGGATCAGGGGAAGCGACCGGATTATCATTCTTTCTTTTCTTCTTCTCCTTCAAAGGAGATTTTGCTGCTCGCAGGGGGATATCTATAGGCTCAATGAACTCCTCAAAGAAGTTCATGTCTACAGAGGCTTCAAAGGGCTCGTCAGCCGGTTCTTCATCATTTGGATCCTTGTAATGAATGCTGGGCTTTCCTTTCTTGGCCCGTTTGTCGGAAGCGAAGCTGCGTGATAAATCATAAGCCTCTGTAAAAGTGTTAGCCGAAGTGTAGAATCTGGAATAGGTGAATAACATCCTCGGTCCATGATCTATGCTATTTGGCATGGAGAAGATAACCCTTGTATTTCTTGCGTTATAATAGCACCAAGCTCTGGCGCCATCAATCAAATATCCTTTTCCTTGCAAGCATGTGGTGGCGTTCCCCACATGAAATTGATCATAGCCGAATTGACGTGCAAAGCGGCTGGGTAGGTATGGTTCGAGAATACACTCATCTTCGAACCGATACACAAGATGTGAAGGTCGAATGGACCTTAACCAGTTGAACGTCACCGGATCTATGGGAGGAGCGTTCACTGAATCCAGAATATTAATCGGCAGCATCTCATAACCAGCCGGTGGGGTGACACAATAAAAATCCCAGTTATCACCGCGGTTCAGTACCCGCCGGCAGTCTGTCAAAGAGGTGTTATTCCATTTACATCCTCCATATTTCCTTAAGAAATTTCCTTCGGCAGCCTTTTCGCCAGGATTCATTAGAACTGGGCAGTGAAGTAGAAGCCACCCAAATAAATAGGTATGGGCGACTTCAATTCGCGGAAAGCCGTCCTTCTGACTTTTAAGCATGCCATCCACGAAGCAGCGCAGGCTGTGATTTAGTCGGCTTGTCATCGCCGATAAGATATCCATCCGGTGGCCAAACACCAGACGAACTGCTGCAAAAAGGACACCCCTGTGGAAACGGTCAACGGAGCTTGCTCCTGGGATTACATATCTTCGTAACCATAAAGCAATAAAGCCGGCTAGATGAGCTTTCTTGGACATACGTCTATAGCCTATTCTCATAAAGCTCTCTATTTTATCCCCTGCCTTGAGTGGAGGGTAATCTTCGTCATTCTCGATTATTAAGTCTTCCTGACGAAACTTCTCCATCAAATCAACTATCTCTCTTTCACTAAAATGCTGAAAGAAGAGTGGCTTGACGGCTTTCTTTTCACTAATTTGCTTTTCCTCGTCAGTATGTTCGAGGAAAAGATAAGATGCCCACCTGGTAAGGTAGCAGGAGCCTGCACTTTCAAAATAGTAGCAGCAGATGTGATAATGGCATAGCAGCTCGTCAAAGATCTCTACCATTTCAGCATTTTCCTTCCTCAGCTGATCTAGCTCATCTTCAGTGGGAACATATTCTTCATAAGGAAAATTTCCCATAGGCAGCCTAGAGATGTAATTCATCTCATGAAGAGCAAATCCCATCTCTCCTTTTGGGGTCATGAAGGTCCCCGTTCTGTAGTTGTATCTCTCAATCAATGCAAGAAATAAGTGTGGGTTCGGAGTGAAGCCTTGCACCGAAGAATAGACTGCTTCAAAAAGACCGAGATCAAGAAGCTCGTTTGAATATTTTTCCAAAACCCAGTTGGCGATGCAGCTCCACCGTTTATAGTCTGGGTTAATCAATCCTTGCATCCTTAAAGTGTTGTCAGTATAACACTTATTCTTCTTGGCAAACTCATTTGCGAAGATTGGTACTCTGACCGGTAGCAGAAGGGATGAGTTCTCGGGAGGGATGCAGCTTGGTTTCAACCCTCTGAGGTGTGTAGAGTACTTATCAGTTGTACTGTAGAAGGTATCTCTGTTATTCACCTTCTTATAGCATATCTTGCCCACTCTGGCCTGCTGAACGGGCGTAATATCCCACGCCATTTGACGGGGATAACTGGCGAATTCATATCTGGAGAGTGATAAATTTCTGAACATCTCCGGCAGATATATGACTTTGTCACCCCTTCTGAAAATCCTCTCTTCCATCCGCTGCTTAGGCTGAGAATCTCTGCCGAAAGCGTCTCCAAACAAGAAAAGTGGTTTCTTGTGGACCACAGCATCCAGTGACTGCAGGGGTTCACCGTTCATCAAACACAAAAGAGTTTCATTATCCTGAGTGGTCAGGATTGCTTTCCGAGCCTCGGGTAGTGCATAGTGAGGGAATGTGACATGAGACAAGTCTTCCTTAAATTCAGGTTCCGACATTGTTCCTTTGAAGATCTCGTAATTTGGGTCTTCCCTGATGTCGACTACACAAAAGAAAAGAAACAAAAGATTAGCATTTTCAAAAAAATCAGGCTGCGCCTAATTTCAACGATAAAGGCAGACTGCGCCTAATTTCAATGATAAAGGCAGATTGCGCTAAATTTCAGTGTTCAAGGCAAACTGCGCCTAGTTTCAGTTCTCGGGACAAACTGCGCCTAGTCTCAGTTTCACAAGACAAACAGCGCTTAGTTTTTTGCGATTAGGCGCAATCGATCAAACAGCGCCTGATTCATCAGACAATGATCATCCGATTGCGCCTAGTTTTTGTACTAGGCGCGATCGAATAGACAAAGCCCAATCATTTAGGTGCTGCTCGATGACAAGTTTAAACTTTATAAAAATGAAGTTTAAGGGATCACCGAACCCTAAAGAGGGTTGGCGACTACAACTAAGCCCTAAGAAGAGCTAGTTTTTTGGACCCACCATTAATGGCTGGGTGCGCAGCTTCGTGTCGAGAGACTCGGGTTTGTCCAGGCTCTCGAATTTGAAGAGAACCACGTGATTCAACAACAAAAGGAGGCGCAGTTCTCTTTGACTTCTTTGGAGACTCAAGCGGCGCGGGCTCCTTCCCTTTGTCAGTACGACGAGGCGCCATTGAAGGTTGTCGGAGAAGTTCGTCGGAGAAGAAAGAAGATGATCGGAGAAGAACACTCGGAAGTTTTTCTCTCAAGAAGACTCGAAAATAGTAAAGGGTTTACGAAGAGTTTTGAAGGCTATTTATAGTTTTCGAAATGAATTCCAACCGTTACAACCAAACGCGCCTAAAATCACGCCCAGAACGGATTACGCCTAATCAGCCGGAAAACTCGTTCTTTCCTTAAACTGCGCCACTTCTTTCCTTATCAAGCGCGGTTTGACTTGGTCATATGAAAAATTATTCAAAGTATTTCGAACTTTTGAAAATTCAAAATTCGAAAACTTTGAAGGGGGTCTTGTAGGTCTCCAAAATCAAACCGCGCCTACTTCTCAAGCAGAGGATTAAACTGCGCCTACTTCTTCAACAAGGCGCCTATTTCTTGCGCAACTTCAGATAGCACCTACTTCTTCACTGAAAGAGGCGCGCTTCATCAACCGCGCCTAGCTGACGTGGAGTCATTATTACCTGACAAACACGAAGATCGAGGCGACGTCATCATTCTTCTGATAGCACGGAGCTCGATGATGATATGACAGCTGTTTTGGCGCCAAAATCCAAACCGCGCCTACTTTCATCTCAATCGAGCGGATAGCGCCTACTTGCATTTGAACTAGGCGCACTTTGCAGATAGCGCCTACTTCTCAGTGAAGAAGGCGCAGTTCAACACAACATCAATTCAGAGCCTGCCACGTGTCCCTGAAACAGGCGCACTTTGACTAAATCAACGCCTAACTGCCACTCTACATGTCCAACACGTGTCCCACTAACTGTACACGACCAAGCGCGTTTCAATCAAACAATGCCACGTGTCTAGAGCAGTTGGTGCACGTTCGTGATAATGGAGTAAAAATAGGCGCAGTTTGTCAAACGTGCTCAAAACAGGCGCACTTCAACCAGGCGCACTCCAGAATAACTGCCCAAATCAGTTATTTCCAGAACTCTATAAATAGAGTTTCTTTTTCATTTCAAGATCATCAAGAATCAATCATCAGATATCAGAGACCAGAGTTCTTGCCCAAGTGCTGCTGCGTTCTTCAGAGGTTCAAGTCTTCAAAGTTCACATCGTCCAAGGGATAAAGCGATCGTCTTCAGATTGGATTCCTACAGTTGTACTTCCCCAGAATTCTATTGTAATCTTCTTTACAAGTTTGTAATAAAACTTTTGTTTTTGCAAACAGTTCTGGTGTGTGACAGTTGCACTTCAATATACGTAGCTGGCTGTGTCTGTCCCCTGCACTCCAGTATTCTGGTTCTGGGCATAACATGTTTTAAGTGGTGGCCCATGCAGGTCTTGTAAATCAAGATGTGTGAGGGTTTTACCGGATAGATGTCTCAATCAGTGCTCGCCCTTGATCTCTCATCGTGTCTTCGATTTTTCTTAAATCTTGACTCGATAACATGCTTATATCCTTGATCTATCTTGGTCCTTCCTTATTGTTCCTCATACCATTGCTTCAGTGACATTGTTCCTGGTCCTACCGATCAACCGGGTGGAGCTCAACAAGGAACCTAGCAGGAACAAGAAGACCAAGCCCAGCACACCGGAACAGTCTTCCGAGTCATGCCTTCTGGGATCCAGAGCCCCCAGTTCAGCCAGTCCAGCCTGCAGGACCTGATAATAGAGTCTTGGTAGGAATCATCCAAGAATTACTCGCCTCTCAAGATTGTTGGGGCGATACCCTGCACCAGACAGTACAGAATAATGTGGACAGAGTTGGTTACCAAGGTAGCAGTGCAGCCAACAGCTTTAAGCGCTTGAACCCTCCCTTCTTTGACGGCAGTGAGGATGCTATTGCTGCCGATGTTTGGCTTTAAGACATTGAGGTTATACTGGAGGCGGCTAAGACTCTAGAGGCAGAGAAGGTGGCCACCACGCCCGCGCCCGCGTGCCTGCGCCCGCGCCGCGCTGTGCCGTGTGCCCCGTGCTCGCGCCCGCGTGCCTGCGCCCGCGCCGCGCTGTACCGTGTGCCCGCGCCCGTGCCTGCACCGCGAGCCCGAGCTGTGCCAGCGCCCGCCTGGGCTGTGCGCCCGCGCCCGCGCCTGCAGCTCCCGCGCGTTGGTCCTCCTCCCGCGCGCGTGCCCTTTTGTTGTTAATGGAACTCTCCCTTCCTTGATCCCTTGTTTTGATATTATGGCTTTAGATTTCTTGGTTTTAGACTTCATGGCTTGGATTTTTCCCGGTTTGGATTTCATGGCTTGGATCTTATCTTTTACTAGAATTACTATTTGTGCACTTACACTAGTAATATGTAATCTTGTAACTTGTAACTTGGACCTGCAATTGTAACTATAATAACTTGACCTGACTTGATGACTTGATAAGTGGCCCGCCGTGGCGCACTCTTGACATGCCTTGACTTGATAACCTGACTTGACGCGATAGTGGCCCATGGTGGCGCACTCCTGACTTGACATGACTTGACTTGCCCTGATAACTTGATAACTTGACTTGCCTTGACACCGTGGGTGTACTTCTTGTTGCTTTGTGCAAATCTGCTTGTCTTGTCTTGCATCATGTCTAGGACGTGACTCTCTGGGCACCACGGCCAGGGACTCACACTAAAAATCGGACTAGGTAATGATTAGACCAAACTAGAACATGGAGAACTCCCAGTCACAGGCAGTCTCCTTATCTGGAGGCTTTAATGGACTTGTAGCTTGCCGACGAGTAGAGCACATTTCCAGCACACTGTCATGTGTTGCACCTCTAAGTCACCTAAGGGTACATTTGTCTCCCGGGCGATGTACCCACATATACTCTCAACCCGCGGAAGGATAACTGGATGGTCTGCAGGGATTGGGACTTGGGATTCTCATTGCATCTTGTTAGTAACTAGGCCTGTGATAACCCTAGTTAGTTAACGTAGTAAGCCGTAGTCTTGCTTGGCCGTTGTGAATGGATGTTGTCCAGCCTTGTCTAGGTGTTGTCTAGCTCCAGTACCTGTCTCGCCCTGTGCATGTGTTGCTTTTACTTTCTCTCTAGCAATATATGGTTAGTGACTAGTGAGCTACTCAGGCGAAGGGTTACAATCCCGGTCCTTGTTTGGTTTAAGGGTTGTAACTTGGCTCCCGGATTAGTTCCAAGTTCCTAGTCGTATATTGTCCTGATGTACTCTCCTTCATTTATGCATCTCTTTATTTCATGTTATTCTGATATGCTGGTTTTGTTCTTATTTTGTGGCCCCCTTTGTGGCACTTGCTCGTTTTGGGGTTTGACCCAGCTGGTTTTGTATGGCCAGATTTCGGAGCAGCTACCGAGGATCTACCGCGCTTCCAGCCAGATGGTGACCACTAGAAGGACTCCAGGCTACGAGTGGGTTTTCCCTTTTTGTTTCACTCACTCATATGTAAATTTTATTCTTTTGAGGCGTTTGCCGACGAGCACCTGTTAGCTCGATGCATTTACTTACTGTCTGCCTACGGGCTATAAACATGATTGACAAATCCTAGGGTTGATCATGTATGACTGAACTCTTGCTAGTCCTATCATTTTGTACGACTTGCTTCATGATCATCCAATATGTAATATTTGGGACGTCTTATATTTATGTATTTGATGCTCTAACATCTTGTACTTATATTACTTGCCTGAGATTGAGACAATAAGTTGGACCATAAGAGACTGCTGGCCGGTTGTAAACCCTTATATTCTAGACAGCCGTGACCGTATACCGAGGTGGTATTCCATTTATTTATACGTAGCTGGCTGTGTCTGCCCCCGCTCTCCAGTATTCTGGTTCTGGGGCGTGACAGTTGCACTTCAATATACGTAGCTGGCTGTGTCTGTCCCCCGCACTCCAGTATTCTGGGTCTGGGCATAACATGTTTTAAGTGGTGGCCCATGCAGGTCTTGTAAATCAAGATGTGTGAGGGTTTTATCGGATAGATGTCTCAATCAACGCTCGCCCTTGATCTCTCGTCGTGTCTTCGATTCTTCTTAAATCTTGACTCGATAACATGCTTATATCCTTGATCTATCTTGGTCCTTCCTTATTATTCCTCAAGCCATTGCTTCAGTGACATTGTTCCTGGTCCTACCGATCAACCGGGTGGAGCTCAACAAGGAACCTAGCAGGAACAAGGAGACCAAGCCCAGCACTCCGGAACAGTCTCCCGAGTCATGCCTTCCGGGATCCAGAGCCCCCAGTTCAGCTAGTCCAGCCTGCAGGACCTGATAATAGAGTCTTGGTAGGAATCATCCAAGAATTACTCGCCTCTCAAGATTGTCGGGGCGATGCCCTGCACCAGACAGTACAGGATAATATGGACAGAGTTGGTTACCAAGGTAGCAGTGCAGCCAACAGCTTTAAGCGCTTGAACCCTCCCTTCTTTGACGGCAGTGGGGATGCTATTGCTACCGATGTTTGGCTTTAAGACATTGAGGTTATACTGGAGGCAGCTAATACTCCAGAGGCAGAGAAGGTGGCCATTGTGCGCCTGCAGTTATTAGATTTA
Organism: Iris pallida; assembly: GCA_029216955.1. Taxonomy (NCBI): domain Eukaryota; kingdom Viridiplantae; phylum Streptophyta; class Magnoliopsida; order Asparagales; family Iridaceae; genus Iris; species Iris pallida. Next base: position 17,983 of record JANAVB010027224.1, on the reverse strand, counting down.
GCCCGCTGCTGGTAGGCGATGCAAGCAGTTGGATTAGTGACGCATGTCTTATGGACGGTATTCAGCGACAAGTTCCAGACGAAGTACTTTGATACTGTAGCTCGTTATGACCTACATACCCGATTCAGCAATCTTAAGCAGATGGAAAGGACGGTCGATGGATATGCGGCCGAGTTTTCGTGACTTAGTCGGTTTGCTCCCACCTTGGTGGCAATCGAGTTTGATCGAGCACAACGGTTCCAGCAGGGGCTCCACCTAGAGATTATTCTAGCGGTGGAGCAGTTTGAGCACTAGACTTTTGATGTCATCTTGCGAGTAGTAAAGAGGCATGAGTACACCTGGCAGAGGATAGTAGACCGAACCGGAGGACGGAAGAGGTCATATGGGCAGATGTCTCAGTCAACAACTCCAGCCCCGATAGCTAGGGCTTTGACTATTAGAGCTTCGAGGAGGGCGGCATCAGTTATATCGGTTCAGCATTCGACTCTGACGTATCCTCAGCAGCAGAAGAAGAAGCAGTCTTCCGCAATGGGCTGCTCTCATTGTGGGAAGCCAGAACACGTGGTGTCTGAGTGTCGCAGAGCACAGGGGTTGTGCTTAGCTTGTGGGGCACCGGACCACATGATAGGGTTATGTCCGCATAAAGTCGGTTCCTCTTCATCGGCCCTAACTAGTTCATTGGTTGGGGGACCAGCACTAGTGCAGCAGCAGTACCAGTTTCCGAGGCCATTGTCGCCTCAAGCCCAAGCTTTCCAGCAGTAGAGGCCACAGTAGTATGCTCAGGCCCAAGCCCAGGTTCAGAATAGGCAAAGAGGTCACCATCAGAGGGGACCAGCACCAAGAGAAGGAGGTCAAGCGATGGCTTTGACCGTAGTAGAAGAATTGGCATCAGGTGAGGTGGTGGCAGGTACCATTCTCGTCAACTCTTTTCCAGTATCAGTGTTATTTGATTCGGATGCATCATATTCATTTATGTCTGCACGATTCGCAACACGGATAGGACTGGAGCCCGAGTCATTATCAGTAAGTCTCAATATACTTCCTGGTAACGGTCTTGTAGAAGTAGATAGAGTCTTTTCCTCGTGTCGGATCGTGGTTAGCGGTAGGGAGTTTTCCGCTAGATTGATAGAATTTTCGATGGCTGACTATGATGTGGTCCTAAGAATGGATTGGTTAAAGGATCGATATGCTAGAATAGACTGCCATATTGGCAGGATTATTTTTAGTATTCCAGGCGAACCAATATTTTTCTTTTCTAGAGGCGAAGTGGAACCTTCTCCCCCAGTCTTACGGATGGCAGTAATAGTTCAGTTTCCCAGAATAGTAGAAGAATTTCCTGATATATTTCCCGAAGAGCTTCCAGGTATGCCGCCAGAGAGAGAGAGATATAGAGTTTACTATCGACTTGATTCCAGGGGCGGCACCGGTATCAGAGAGAGTCTACAGAACGGCACCATCATAGTTGGAGATCTTGTATAAGATGATTGAAGAACTCAGAACCAAGGGATTCATTCGTGCTAGTGGATCGCCTTGGGGAGCCTCGATGCTTCTTATGAAGAAGAAGGATGGTACGTCAAGATTATGTGTTGATTATCGTACCTTGAACTCTATAACAATTAAGAACAGATATCCTCTACCAAGGATATATGATTTATTTGATCAACTCAGAGGAGCGGCATCATTCTCGAAGATTGATTTGCAGTCAGGATACCATCATATCAGAGTAAGAGAGCAAGACATCCCGAAGACAGCATTCAGGTCTAGGTATGGACATTGGGAGTTCCTTGTTATGCCATTTGGAGCGACCAATGCGCCAGCCGTATTCATGGACCTCATGAATCGTATCTTCATGCCTTATTTGGACCAATTCGTTATAGTGTTTATAGACGACATCTTGGACTATAGCAAGAGTGAGGCAGAGCATGAGCAACATCTCAGGGTTGTTCTTCATATTCTCAGGAAGCACCAGTTATACACGAAGTTCAGTAAGTGCAAGTTTTGGCTTGATCGTATTTTGTACTTGGGTTACATCATCACCAGAGGTAGAGTGGAAGTAGACTCCCAGAAGATAGTGGCTATAGAGACATGGCCAGTACCCAGTACCGTAGCAAAAGTTCACAATTTCCTTAGATTAGCCGGCTATTACCGGCAGTTTGTATCAGACTTAGCTCGGATTTCAACACCCTTGACGCAGTTGACCCGTAAGGATCTGCAGTTTGCTTGGACAGTAGAATGTCAAAATTTGTTTGAGAAGTTAAAGCAGCGATTGATGACAACCCTCATTCTTTCGATTCTAGATGGGACCAGAAGATTTTTCAGTTTGTTGTGACGCTTCCGGCAAGGGATTAGGATGCGTCTTGATGCAAGATGGGAAGGTAGTAGCTTATGCGTCATGACAACTTCGTGATCATGAGAGGAATTACCCAACCGACGATTTGGAGTTAGCAGCAATGGTTTTCGCACTCAAGCTATGGAGACATTATTTGTATGGGGATCGGGTGGAGATTTTCACCGACCACAAGAGCCTAAAGTATGTGTTTACCCAGAAGGATCTTAACATGCATCAGAGAAGATGGCTAGAGCTACTTGTGGATTATGATATCAACCTTCAGTATCATCCCGGGAAGGCCAATGTAGTTGCATATGCATTGAGCAGAAGAGCCAGAGTTTATTTCCTAATAACGCAACCAGAGTTGTTAGTGGATCTTCAGAACATGGGGATAGAGATAGTTCTTCCTACTAATATGGCATTGATGCCAACATGTAAGTACAGTCCAGTATAGTTGAGAGGATCAAGATGGCACAGGCAGCAGATTCCAAGCTATAGCAGCTCAGAGCAGAATGTGAAGCATGACGAAGACCAGAGTTAAGCATTCATGAAGATGGTACACTTCGGCATGGAAGGCGTCTTTGTGTACCCAATGGTAATATCAGACAGGAGATCATGGCAGAGGCTCATAGTTCGCAGTATTCAATTCATCCCGGTAGCACGAAGATGTATCGTGATATTCGTCAGCATTTCTGGTGGAATTGCATGAAGAGGGAGATAGCTCGGTTTGTCTATCGTTGTTTAGTTTGCCAACAATTTAAGGCTGAACATCCGAGACCAGCTGGACTTCTTCAACCTTTACCGATCCCAGAGTGGAAGTGGAAGCATATAACCATAGATTTTGTAACCGGATTACCTAAATCCCCAGTTGGGAGAGATGCTATATAGGTTATTGTGGATCGACTCACGAAGGTAGCTCATTTTCTTTTATTCAGAATTGGTCAGTCGACGGATCAGCTAACAGAAATGTACCTCAGGCAGATAGTCAGATTGTATGGAGTGCCTATTAGTGTCATATCAGACAGAGATTCAAGATTTATATCGTACTTTTGGCGGAGTCTTCAAGAGAGTTTGGGCACTCATCTCAAGTTCAGTTCAGCTTATCATCCACAGACATATGGTCAGTCAGAACGCACGATCCAGACTCTTGAAGATATGTTGCGATCTTATACGCTGGACTTTGGTGGTTCGTAGGAAGATCACCTGCATCTAGTAGAGTTCTTCTATAACAACAATTTTCAGGCCAGTATCCAAATGGCACCCTTCAAAGCATTATATGGCAGAAAGTGCAGATCTCCTTTAGCATAGGATAATATAGGTGAGAGGCAGATGCTTGGTCCAGAGATGGTTACGCAAACTATCGAGATGGTTAAACAAGTCAGAGATCATCTTCAAGTTGCGCAAGATCGCCAGCGTCATTGGGCCGATTCTCATCGGGGTCCCCTTGAGTTCTCTGTCGGCGACCACGTATTCCTTAGGATCTCGCCTACCCGTAGCGTCATTCGATTCGGCATGCGGGGAAAGCTTAGCCCTAGGTATATAGGGTTGTTCGATATCCTAGAGCGAGTAGGTGATGTGTCCTATCGTCTCACTCTTCCGCCGTCGTTACGTGAGGTACATGACGTATTCCATGTATCCCAATTGCGACGGTACATCCCGAATCCGAGCCATATCCTTGATTATTCGAAATTGGTTGTTGGTACCAACCTTTCGTATGAGGAAAGACCTGTATCCATATTGGACCGAAGAGAGAATATACTCAAGAACAAGACTAATAGTTTAGTCCGTGTTGCTTGGGGTCATCACTCTTTGGGTGAGTCAACGTGGGAGCGTGAGGATGATATTCGATCGCGATATCCCGACCTGTTTGACTCATAAGGTATAATATCTTCCTTATGCCTTATGCCTTGAAATTCCTTGCTTGCATGAATGATTGCTTTATTGACTGCTAGTCGTAGCTTGCCTGTGATTAGTGTAGCTTTCCCCGATATTTCTAGCCTCTTGATTAAATTTCGAGGATGGAATTCTTTTAAGGTGGGTAGAGTTGTCACTCCCGTTTTCCATTATACGTATTTTCAGTATACGTGTACGGAATTCTGACCCGTATCCTGACTTGTCTTTCTTAGCTAGTCTTGGTTTAATCTTGCCTTGGTTTATCATGACTTGACTTGGTTTATTTGGCTTGGTTTGACATAGTTCAAGGAGACTTGGCTTAGTATATAAGTCAACTCTTCTTTCTCTTTCTTCATTATTTCCTTCTTCTTCTTCATTTACTTCTCCATTAAAACTCCCACCAACCTAGAGATCTTAGGCAAGTGTTAGCTTTCTTTATGAGAGAACTCACTTTTATTTGTTCCAATCTCTCCTTTACATGATTTTAAGACACTTTAGTTCTTGACACTTTGAGTTTTCATGGATATTTTCATGTAGATCTAAGTTTATATCATTTTTGTTTTTTCATGGTTTTGATCTATCAAACTTGTTTATTTTTGAAATCTAGTTATTCTATGTTTTATAGAATTTGATTCTACCCCATTTTGACCTATGGAAGTCCAAATTTCGACTTAAATCGAAAATTTTATGGAGCTTGGAAGCCATGGGTTTCCATATGCTTCTTCTCGGCCAAATAGAGAAGAAGCACAGTGCTGGGCGCATGATTATTGGCATGCGCCCAAGCCAACGCCACCCACTGCTGGGCGCATAGCTAGTATATGCGCCCAAGCCATGTTACCTTTTTTTGCTTGGGCGCATAGCTCCTGCTATGCGCCCACACTTGCTACCTTGTGTTGTCCTATTTTATGTGTCGACCATCTTGGCAAACCCCTATGGGCCCATTGGGTACGGGATGCTATACGCCCATTGGGTCATATTGGACCCCCCCCCTCCGTTTCTTCCTTGTGTGCACCCTTGCACCTTGCCATATGGGCGCATGCTACCCCATGGGTGCATGACCCTCTAGGGGTGCACTACCATTCTTGGGCGCATGCCCTATGGGCGCGTGACCCTGGGCGCATGTAGCCTATGGGCGCATGATGGCCCAAGACCTCCCCTTCTTGACCCCTTTACACCCATTTTCCCATGATTAGTTCATGTTACATTCACCCATGTTTGCTCTCACGACCCTCAGTAAAAATGATGGTATCTGACTTGGCATGCCACGACTTGGTATAACACGACTTGGCATGACACGACATGATACATGAACATGATTGATAATGTGATAATAACATGATAGTGGCCCGTCGTAGAGCACTCTTGAAATGTAAACATGACATGTAATCTTGAATGCCCTTGCGACGACTATCTCGACATGCTAAGAAATTCTTGTCTTGACACCGTGGGTGATTGCTCTTGACCTTGTCTGTACAAGCTACATGTTTCGTCTTGCATCATGTCTAGGACATGGATTCCTGAATACCACGATCAGGGATTCATACTGAATCTGACTAGGTTAATGAATAGAATGATCAAATAGTTCATATAGAGAGATGTTTTCAATTACAGGCGATCCTATTATCCCGACCACACCTGAGGGACTTATAGCATGTCAACGAGTAGGGCACATTTTCAGCCCACTGTCATGTGGGGCACATTCATGAAACAAGTACTAAAGCACACTGTCATGTGTTGCACCCTAAAGTCACATAATAATTCTTGATAACTCTGGTAATCAACTTCGCCTGGATAACCTGGATAGCTGCAGGGCTTGTGACTGTGGGAACATCTCATTGCATCTTGCTAGTAACTAGGCTTGTGATAACCCTAGTTAGTTAAAGTATCAAGCCGTACTCATTGCTTGACAGTGAATGTTGGATGGAGTCCAATCTAGCCTAGTCTTGTCTAGAACCAGTACATGGCTATTCCAGGATGTGATTGTTTATGCCTTGCTCTTAGCAATAAATGATTAGAGGCTAAGTTCTGTTCAGGTGAAGGATTACAACCCCGATCCTTGTTTGGTTTACGGGTTGTAACCTGGCTTCCGGAATAGTTCCATCGTCATCTCATCATTTGTTGCCCTATTTCTATTTTCATGTCTTCTTGTTATTGTTCTTGCAATTGTTATATGTTCTGACATGTTGGTTTTAGTTCTTAAGTGAAGTTTCCCTTGTGGCACTTACTTTTTCTGGGGTCTGACCTAGCTGGTTTTGTATGGCCAGATTTTGGAGTGGCACCCGAGGATCTTCCAGCCTTTTAGCCAGATGGTGACCACTAAGCGCAACCCTGGCAACGAGTGGGTTTTATTTTGCTCTCCCACTCCATTGTAAATTATTCTTTTAAGGCGTTTAGTCGTCGAGCAAGTGTTAGCTCGTATTGAATACTTATATTTCTTGTCTGCCTACGGGTTGTAACATGGTTGACAAATCATAGGGTTGATCATGTATGACTTAAACTCTTGCTAGTCTTCGCATTTTGTATGACTGGTTTTATAATCATCTGAATATGTAATGTATGGGACGTCTTACCTTGTATGTCTGATGATCTACCATCTTGTAACATGTATTTACTTGCTTGATATTGAGACACTGGGCTTGTTCTTGGCCTTAAGAGACTGATGGCTTGTAGATAAACCCTCATGCATCTAGACAGTCGTGACCGTATTGCGAGGTGGGTCGTACTTCAATATACATAGCTGGCTGTGTCCGTCCCCCGTTCTCTAATATTCTAGTTCTGGGGCATGACATGATAGTCCATCATGTAGATCACATTTACGATTCATGCTTCTCGACGTACTAAGACGTCCGCCTTAGCGTTGGTCTGAAAGTGTCCCTATCGATATACATTCTAAGCTTATCTTTATTCTCTTCCGAGTGAATATTCAATCGCGCTCGCAAACTCGTTCGCACCATAAGATCTAATTGTGCGACACGCAACATAATTTAGCCAAAAGGCTGTGTGCATAGTTATCCCGTTCGGACTATACATTGGTCTTATACGCTCATTTGTTAATGTTAGCGTAAGTCTATTCAGGCACATACACCATTTGCTAACTTTAGCATGGGTCACTTCTCAACTCAAGTCCGATATATTTCGGCACAAAGGCCTTCGCATATCAATTTCGTTCGATCAATACGTGCACGAGCTTTGAAAATATTAGACTTATTGCATGGACATCCCGCAGAATATTTAGAGAGAGCGTTCAATTCTTTTACCAATGACGACCTTCCAAAACTGAGAGAATCGACATAAAGTCTAATGACGTAAAGTCGTGCTCTGATACCATTATGTCACGCCCCGGTCCCGTAGGACCGATCGTCCTCGCTAAGGCATGATGCTTCACGAGCCTAGATTGCGCTCGTGCAATGCAGGTTGCATAACGGCCGATTACAGCGGCAGCGGCGGGGTCGTCGCACAGAATCTCAAGCAGAAATATTGAATATGCAGCAGAAATTTGAACCAAACACAAGTCATTCAAAATAAGATCTTTATTGATATTGAACAATAAGATTACAAAGGCGCAAGGCCAAGATTATAAATTGCTCAAGCTCACATTTCTCTCATTTTACAAGTCACTCTGCTCTCTCTCTCTCTCTTCTATCAATTTAACATAACGAGCCATCAGATGCTTCAGAGGGCGATACCGATACATGTCTCGTATAAGTCCAATCTTTAATGCGACCATACGTCTCGAAACAACAAGGAATTTTATGCCTCAACGCATCCAAGCAAGCTCCGTGCCAACGAGCTTCTACCTGTGCCTGCATGTAAATACTGTGTAGGTGTCAGTACTCAACTGTACTGGTGTAGTGAGCTCCTCGCCCACCCATACAAAACCAACATGTTTATTTACTTTTTGCAAACATAGCCCTATCGATTGTCTTTCTAATCTTGCCTTAGGATCAGTTTTAGGATAGAGACACCTAGCCTACTTTTGTGTCCCTAGACCATCATCGTGCCATTGTACCGATGACTTACTTATCCTTGCCTCTAGACCATTCTTGTGCCAACAATGTTACCGTACCGACTCGTGCTTGCCTTTCAGCCCATACGCTGACACGCAACGACATTGTCGTGCTATAAACTCCATTCATGCTTCGAATATTATCGAGGCAGTGCCTTCCTACTTGGACCTTTGCCTATACTCGTGTCATAACAACGGGGTCGTGCCATAACATATCGAGGTCGTGCCTCGCAACTCAACTTAACTTAACTGAACTTGTCCTACGGCCTTTCTAGACTTAACTCAGAAGTGTTCAACTCCAACTTATGCAACTCTATGCCAACAACTCATTGCTCGACGCTATGTCTTGTGCCGAAGCACGTGTCCGTACTATAGCCAAATCTTAGACTCCTTAATAGTGTTGCAAGCGTGCATACCATCTTAATTTTATTCTTGTTGCAAGCCATCGTGGACATAGCTCGAGTAGGCGGCATGTCTTTCGATGCAAGGTAGCTAGTCCCATGGAAAGCCCCCGACTACCCACGCGGTACAATCCAGCGCTGCTATAACGTCTTCCCCCTAGGTCGACCTGGCCCCGGTGCCCCGGCGTAATACCAGTCGAGGAAGAAATCCTTGTGCACAAGTTGTCCATGACCACGCACCTACGAGAACATCTAGACTCACGTAAATGCATGGCCTACTATGCAGTACGACTCGAACCATACTTAGCAACTCGTGCATTGAAACCATGTGACTCCCAACCGAGGGACCACCTCATACATTGCAAAATATGCAATGGAACCATACGATGCAAAACGTGCATCAGAACCATACTTATGCAAAACGTGCATCTCTAGAGACTCCCAAAACGTGGGACCGCCTCAGCGACAAACGGTCGCATGAACTTTCCTTACTTTGAAACCCAGGGAACAGCTATTGCATAGCCTTCCTACTTAACTTGAACAAAACGTGTTCTATACATGTCGTAGACCGTGTCATATTTATCATCAAAACGATCGTGTTTCGTGCTCGCTATGACTTCGATAGCTCGACATAACTTATGCCTAACTCAATCATGCGACAACTTAACCCGTGGGACGAGCAAAGGCTATGCCAAGCCTAGCACCATAGAAACGTTCATGCTTTATCAAGCATTTATATGTGTGACGCCTATGACTTATGCTAAGTTCACAATGTTGTGCCAACTTAGACCAACATCCCTTTCTTCCAAGCCACGGAATGAAGGATCGAGTGTCATTTTGAAAGCATGTCGTGCACGGTTCTAAGCATGACTGTTAGACCTTTCCATATTCTTAACTCAATCGACCCAACTTGGGATTATTCCCTTAGCTATGTGGATTCGTAGTTTTTATTATCAGCCTACTTGTGCAAGTAGAAAATATGCGATTTATTATGTGAAGGCTAAGATGAGGCAAGTTCACCGAAACTATCCCACCTGAGCGAGGAGTTGCCTTGACCGTGCCCAAGTCTCAGTTCGTTGCGGAGCGGAAACTTGGTTTTGCGGACACCTTCGTCAACAAGGCAAAATGCCGACCTCTTAACGTCCAGCATAAAAGTAGAGCCTGCACATGAAACCAACTAGAATTAATATTCATTTGAAACGGACTTCGCCTTAGGCGAGTTATTTCGTCGTACAAGGCAGAATTTGAGTTTGTACCTGCGCCGTTTGAATCGGCGTTCCGCTAGGGACGGAGCGGGTCATTACAAGGACTGCCAGAAATTTGGATAGTCCTAAAATGGACTTGCTGTCCAGCAAGTCCATTTTAGGACTGTCAAAACTTCTAGCAGTCCTAAATACTTCTAAGACTGTCAGAAATTGTGGCAGTCCTAAAGTCAACTTGGTCGATCTTAGGACTGCGAAAATAGGGTTTTGTCGGTCCGGGAGTTATCCAGAATGCTTCGAAAGGAATGTCGTGTTCTTCGAAAGGATCGGACTGATCGATTAATAAATTTGATGACCCAATTTCTTCTATAACTAGGATTTCATCCATAATTTCCATAAGTTGGGACCACAACTTCAAAGTAAAAGCTCCATGATTTTGACAAGTTGGTTTATTTTATTTCTTCTTGTTCTTCTTCCATGATGCCCAAACAAGAAAAATAAATAAAGTAGGGTTTGGAGAAAGATATGTGAGGAAGAAGATGAGCAAAAAATAAAAAAAATGACTTATATACCTATATTTGTGCTAGTTATGAGTAATTTTTCAAATGACAAACTTGTAAACAAACCAAAATCAGATTTGGGCTAGCCCTGATCAACTTTGGATGTGCACTTATAATTAGCCTTTATGATATTTGTTTTAAACAATAAAGTGTCAAAACAAAATAACTCTTGAAATTTATATGCAAATAAGTTTTATTATAAATTATTATTATTATCACTATTTCATCTTATCAAGTGTGGTCTGGGGAGACTAGTGAGGAATAACAAGAATGTGCAAGATAAATCTTATCCTACTCATTTCAAAGAAAAGATACGATATATTAAACTAAATAAGTTTATTCACTAATTAATTCTTTTTTCTTCTTTTCAATATTGTTATAAATAATTTAAATATATTTGAATTAAAATTTATTATATATATTATTATTATTAGAATTAGTCATATATTTGTTTATTTTTTTAATTATAATTTGTTATGGATATATGTGAGAAAAAGAGAAACTTTTGGGTTATGCGGAATATAAAAGAAGAGTAAGTTAGTTAGAGTTTCTATTTTTGTAAAATTTTAATTAATTGATTGAGCTTCTGATATTGTTGAAAAATAATTTATATATATATAAAATTTATCATAGATTTGTTTATATTTTAATTATAATTTGTTACGGAATATGTGAGAAAAAACAGAAACGTTTGGATTATGCGGAATATAAAAGAAGAGTAAGTTTGTTTTAGAGTTTTTATTTCTTGTAATTTTTTAAATTAGTTGATTGAGGAATTACACAGGACGGTTCAATTTTTAGTAGTTTCTAAGTCAACCTATATGAGTAAAGGAAGAGATAAATAATTATCTATGTATAAAAATTTAAAATTAATACAAATCTCCCATTTATAAAATAGAAGGAGTTGGAGGCCCTTTTAGCAATTCAGCTAACGAAAAAAAAATCGGAACGACGAAAATACGAGTATAAATCAGACGTAGTGCAAGTACAATACGTTAAAAATATCGGTCAAATATTCGTTAGATGAAAATATTGAGGTTAGAAACTCCACATGCTTAAACACGTCGTCATTTGGTTAATTAAGCAAATTTTCATCATATTTTTTTGTCAAAATTTTAATTCATATGGAACAAGTTTAAAACTTTACATACTTAAAATTTGCAAATTAATTCGAATCTTTCAAAAATACGCAAGTATTATATGCTTCTGAAAGATACAGAAAAAATTTGTGTATGATATGAGTTTTACAACTCCTGTGATTGCTAACCAGGTACAATGGATCCAAAAGACATGCAATAGTACATGCAAAAAAAGTCCCATGCTTAAGAGCATCTCCAACCCTATTGTCTTGTTTTGTGTTGTGTTTCCTATGTGGCATAAGGAACAAGACAATGGCTTTTCTATGTGGCAAAATTATATTCACACAAGCCAATAAGATCAAAACGTGTATCGAATGCTAAAGTATTGAGAAGACAATAAAATTATTTGTTTTCAACTTTCAAGACAACTTTTCCACTTCTTCTTTTCTTTTTATAAATATTTTTATTCACAATTGATGATGTGAAAGTAAAGCATTGTGAAATCCATTGTCTAGATCTAGACAACCAACTTCACACTGCCTTTGACATATGAGTCCATTTTTGTTCACCCACCAAAACTAGGGTGTTTGTTCACCCTCCAACAAAAAATTAATATGTATCAAATCCATTCAACATAAACCACTTTGAAAGTGGTTGGTTTTGACTAAAGAATTTGATATGTGTCAATCCATCGTTGGATGGTGAATAAACACCTTAGTTTTGGTGGCTGAACAAAAATGGATCCTTTGACATATCATTGTCATGTCAACTTCACAATTTATTTTACATTTGTATTGGAGAAAGAATTTTAAAATAAGAAATAGTGATTCCTACATGACAATTATTTTTGGTTTTTGTTAAGGGCACATCAAAAGTTGATCAGGGCTAGCCAGGTTTTGAGGAAAAATTACCAGGGCTAGCCAAAAAAATTACTCTTGGGGCTGTCCAAGCTCCCCCCCCAAACCCTAAATTTCACTCTCATTTCTAAATTCCACTCTCTCTCTTCAAAAATCCTTTCTTCCTCCTCCTTCTCTTCCTCCTCCTCCTCCTTCTTCTTCTTCTCCTCCTCCGCCTCCGACGCCCCCCCTTCCCTCCCCGTCTCCCCCGACGCCCCCCCTTCCCTCCTCGTGCGGCTGCTCCTCCTCGTTCCTCCGCTCCAGGCCCCGCTCCTTTTCAATTAGGACTGCCCAATTTTCTGGCAGTCCTTCATTCATGGAGGACTGCCAGGAAACTGGGCAGTCCTAATTAAAAGTTGCTGTGAAGAAGGACTGCCCAGTTTTCTGGGCAGTCCAAATTGAAAGTTGACAAAAGCAAAGGGCAAGAAGGAACTTTCAGGACTGCCACAATTCCTGGCAGTCCTCAATACTTTTAGGACTGCCAGGAATTGTGGCAGTCCTGTTGTACAGCAAGTATCTTTCAGGACTGCCACAATTTCTGGCAGTCCTGTTGTACAGCAAGTATCTTTCAGGACTGCCACAATTTCTGGCAGTCCTAAATACTTCTTGGACTGCCAGAATTTGTGGCAGTCCTGATATAAACTTGCTCAACAAATCGATTTTTTCTAGAATTGGGGTTTCATCCATAATTTTTCTGCTAACGAAGAAAAATTGATTAATAAATTAATAGATTAATAGATTTGATAACCCAATTTTTTCTACAACTAGGGTTTCATCTATAAACTAGGGTTTGGAGGAAAAAAAAGAGAAATTAGAAGAGAGCAGAAAAAATAAATTAGGGTTTGGAGAAAGAAAAAAATTTCTTGTTTTCTTTCTTCTTCTTCTTCTTGTTCTTCTCGTTCTCCTTCTTCTTTATGTTCTTCTTCCCTTTTTCTTTCTTCTTTCATTTTTCTTCTTGGGAAGAAGAAGAGAGAGAAAAAAAATAAAAGAGTTATCTTTTATACCTAGGACTTGGATAGCCCTGAGTAAAAATTTTAATGGCAAACTTGTAAATAAGTGAAAGTTTTAAGTTGGCTAGCCCTGATCAACTTTTGATGTGCCCTTAACAAAAACCTTATTTTTTTCAAACTCACAATGGGGTGGGAGATGCTCTAATGCATAAGCCACGTGTGACGTCACTAAAGTCCCCGTTTGCAGTAGGGTCTATCACCAAACACGATCCTCCCTTTCTCATTTCCAATATGGCACTCCGGATCCGCAACATTTCTCCGGCGATCGCCGGAGAGAACAGGTGGCTGAGCACCGTCGGATCGTCCTCCGGAGGCGTCGTGACGGGAGCGACCGCCTACGAGGTGCTCGGCGTGTCGGAGAGCTGCTCCTCCGCCGACATCAAGGCCTCGTTCCGGAGGCTCGCCAAGGAAACCCATCCGGATCTGGCTTCCCGCACGAGTGACGAATCGTCCGGTACCGATACCGAAAGGTTCCTTCAGATCGTTGCTGCGTACGAGGTATTTCTCATTTCATATATGTAAAAGAGCGTGTTTTAGTGTGCGCTTATCCGATGCGTGTCCGACACGGAAGGACACGGGCACGTCATATTTTGGCTTCACCTTCGACCGGACTTCAGCGAGCATATATGTTGCAAGGACACGGATGTGGTCCTCGCTGTTTATTTTTATTTTCTTAGGGTGTGTCAGTGTCCAACGCGATGAGACACAGACAGGGCATTTTGACTTGATATTGAACCAGACAGACAGTATGGTACAACTTGCGAGGACATGGGCGCGTTGCTTTGCTTTGGGCGTGCCATAGTGCAATTTTTTAGTGTGACGTGTCCGACACAAAAAGGACATGGCACCAATTCTAGGGAGTATTCGTGATTTTCTACACCAAGTTGTAGATCTTAGAACAATCGAGGCATAGAAGGTATGAGCATAAACGGTTTAGCAGTTTACCTTCGACGCATAATTGAACTGGACTTATCCTACTTTCTATTGAGGCACGGTCGTGAAGAATCCTATGAGGAGAAAATGTCTTGTTCTCCACCCTGCAACGGAACTCATACGTAGGAAGGAAAGAGGAGAGAAGGAGAGAGGCAATTAACTTGAGATGCAAGTACATGGGTGAGGGTTTCTCGTTATGAGAATCCCTCCTATATACAGGCATAAAGATTGTTTGGTACAATGAACCTAGACAAACCCATGAGTGGATCCCTATGGCCGCATCCAAGCAAGCCCACATAGGAAACCGTCGTAGTATGGACCGACTTGGGATGGACCGGACCTGCTCTAGACTGTCACGTCTTGCTTGTCATGCCCGATTCCGCAGAACAGATCATCCTCGCATGGGCGTGATGTCGTGCGAGTTTAAGTTGCACTCGCACAAGGCAAATACCGAAACGGCCGATTGAACAACTAAATGACATAATCACACAGAAGCCCCAAGCAACAAAGTTGAAGAACACAATAATATGTATAAAACGACTCTCTTTATTGATATTAAATAGAAGATTACAAGGTCGCGAAGCCAATATTACAATCTCTCTCTCTCTCTCTCTCTCTCTCTCTCTCTCTCTCTCCAATCATTCATGTCCTGAGGCTTACAACTTAGAGAACATTTACAACAGGCGATGTCCATACATTATGTCCCATATAAGTGAAGACTTCCACATGGACACATGCCTCGAATCGCCAATGAAAAGCGAGCTCCGTATCGAACGAGCTATTCCCTGCATGCTGCACGTAAACTGATGCAATATTAGTACATAAGAATGCACTGGTGAAAGGCCTCTCGTCTACCCATACAAAACTAATACGTTATTTTAGTGAGTGCGCATTATGATATTAGTGGTCTTTCTAATCTTGTCTTAGGATCAGTTTTATGACATAATTTGTGTCTCGACTATCATAACCATGCTACGCAATAGAGTGAAACTTGCACATACTTACCGTCCGGCATTCCCTGCTTCAATACAATGATACAGTTATATCATAAAGATATAGTGCTACGCTATCGAACCATACTTTCACACATTGCCTGCAGAAGCCAAATCTTAGGCTTAATAGTTGCGCTGCGTGTCGTGCATCCACTTCCTGACTCAACTATAGGAATTCAAATCTTGTGCACAAGTTGTTCAATGACCATGCAAGACTCAACTCAACTTACCATACTTCTAAAACCATTTCCTCGTGTCAAACTTTCCATCTCTATACATCTCCTATGTAGTGCTCCGTCCCGCTCAGTCAATCGGAGGAATCATAACGCCGACGGCGTTTGAACTTAGCCTATGCAAAGGCGACTCGAAGGCCCGCTCGGTCGAGGCGACTCCTCGTTCAGGTAGGGTAGTTTCGGTGAACTCATTTCATCTTACCTTCACATAATAAATCAGAAGTTTTCAAATGCACAAGTAGGCTTGATAATAAAAGCGACGCACCCACATAGCTAAGGGAATAATCCCAAGTCGGTCGATTGAGTTAAGAATATGGAAATGTCCTACGGTCGGCTTAGAATCGTTGCACGATGGCTTTCAAAATGACACTCGATCCTTCGTCTCGCGGCTTGGGAGAAGGAAAGTTGGTAATTTGCCGTTGAGTTGAGAATTAGCCTAAGTCATAGGCGTCGCCCGCATAAATGCTTGATAAAGCATGCACGGTCCCTATGTCCAGGGCTTGGCATAGCCTTGGCTTGTCCCGCTGAATTATGTTGTATAGCCCGACCTGTCGCATAAGTCTAGGCAACCAAAAGAACTTGGTCATTCAAGTCAGATAGTCCCACGGTCTCAAGGCACGAGCCACGGTTGGTCCAATAGAAGTTAGCCACGGTCTATGGTACTTAAGGAACACGTTATGTTCAGGCTAAGTAGGAAGACTATGTAATAGTCGTTTCCAAGTGTTTCAAGGAATGTAAGTTCACGCGATGGTTTATCGCCGAGGCGGTCCCTTGTTTTGGGAGTCTCTAAGGATGCACGTTTTGCACCAAGTGGTTTCAAAGCACGTCTTGCATAAGAAATGAGGCGGTCCCTCGATTTGGGAGTCTCAAGTATGGATGGATTACGAGTATGTTATGCAGAGGATTTGAGTCATTCCACAAATTAGGCCATGCATATACGTGAGTCTAGAAGTCTCATAGGTGCGTGGTCATGGACAACTTGTCGACAAGGATTTCTCAAATATTTCTTCCCTCGACTGGTCGTCGGGGCATCGGGGCCAGGTCGACCCGGGAGGGAAGACGGTGTGGCTGAGCCAGGGTAATAAGCACCGGTATTCGGTGGGTCCTCATTGGGGCTAGCTACCTGCATTGAGCTGCCCATCCTATACCAGGCCACGTCAAAGATGGCTTCGGCCAGTGACCAATTCATATAGATGAGTCAGCGTGCTGAGCGGCGAATCCGCATGCACGGTGTCGATTAAATCAAAGAGTTATAAGTACATCATGAGTATTGTCAAGGAAAGGTCTGTGGTTGCAACACCACAACAAAGCCTAAGATTTGGCTAGCAAGACACGTGCTTGGGCACGAGATGTGGCATTGAGTATTAAGTTGGTTGGTATCGAGTTGCATGAGTTAGTATGAGTTGTTCCGAGTTTAAGTCAAGAAAGGGCCGTAGTGCAAGTTGGTTAAGTTTCACGAGTCGCTAGGCACGGACTCGATAGGTCTTGGCACGACCACGTTGCTACTGCGCGAGAGTAGGCAAAGTCACTAAGTTGTGAGGTGCGGTCTTGATATTGAACCACGTATCGAATGATGGCACGACTTGGTCGTTGCGTCTAAGTATATGGGCCGAAAGGCAAGCACGAGTCGGTAGGTTTGGTAATGTCGGCACGAGAATGGTCTCTAGGCAAAGTTAAGTACGTTATCAGTGCGATGGCACGGTGTTGGTCTTGAGGCACGAAAATGGCAAGGCGTCTGTCCTAAAAACTGATCCTAAGGCAAGAATAGAAAGACAATCAAAAAGGGACTTAAGTTGCACAAAGTAAAATAACGTGTTGGTTTTGCATGGGTGGGCGAGGAGCTCACTCCACCAGTACAGTGGTACTGACACCCATACAGTATTTATGTGCAGGCACAGGTAGAAGCTCGTGGCGCGGAGCTCGCTTGGATGTGTCGAGGCATGGAGTTCCTTGGCGTTCGAAGCGTGCGGCCACAACGAAGACTTGGACTTATACGGGACATAATGTATGGACATCGCCTATCGAAAGCATCCGCTGGCCTACTCAAAGTGTATTGAGAGATTGAGAGAGAGCAGAGTGACTTGTAATGTGAGAAGAGTGAGCTTGAGTGATTGTAATCTTGGCCTTGCGCCCCTTGTAACCTTATATTCAATATCAATAAAAGAGTTCTTTTGCATGACTTGTGTTGGTTCTAAATTCCGCCGCTTGTTCAATGTCTCTGCTTGGGACTTCTGTGCGACGACCCCGTCGCAGCCGCTGTAATCAGCCGTTATGGAACCCGCCTTGCACGAGCGCAAATTCAGGCTCGTGCGGCATCACGCCTTAGCGAGGACGATCGCTCCTATAGGAGCGGGGCATGACATAATGGTATCAGAGCACGGCTTTACGTCCTTGGACTTCGATTGAATTCTTTAACTTCGATGTTCCGCAAACTCTGAATTGTTGCTTC
>JANAVB010027223.1:0-80881 GCA_029216955.1 Iris pallida | reverse complement strand
TCGTATCCGCTGAGCGCCTTTACTCCAAGCCTAGGGTTTACGCTGACACCCCCTCTTCCTGTTCGTATATGCATGCCCTCATTTGCCATGAATAATATCCATCCCTCGTCTACTCCTATGCCTTTTCCTTCCCCTCAATCCTGCCATTGATCGCCTGTCTCTTTCGCCCTCCTCCCTAATACTATCCCCATCTACTTCCCTACCATCCGATTAACACTTGTGGCGCTTCCTCCGAATCAGAGCGGAGGCCATGGCCTCTTACAAAGATGTCGTGGAGAAGATGGCCACCTTATTCTCTCTACAAGGCCCTGCCAATACCGTCACGTTATCGGCGAGAGACAATGTGGTCCCAAGTTATTGGGCATCCTCGCTTGCTGTTAAACCTTTCTCCACAAGAAGATATACAAGACCTATCCTCGCTATGATTTTAGCCAAGTTATGGAAGACTGCAACTCCGATACATGTATCAGATCTGGATACTGAAGGGGGAACATTCATAGCGAGACTGGATAGCATGGACACGGTGAACAGAGTTCTTCTAGAGGCTCCTTGGAGTATCAATGATGATCTTTTAGCCATTGAGCGGTGTGATCCAGGGAAACTCCCATAGGAATGTCAATTCCAGATTGCTGATCTATGGATCCAACTACACAAGATCCCACCAAAGTTCTTGAACCGCTCAGCTATAACCAGAATTATGGAGGCTCTGGGTTCCCCCAGGAGTTGCTCTGAAGAGGAAGCCTCTCAATGGACAACCTTCGCTCGTATCAAGGTATTGATAGATATCTCCAAACCACTCAAAAAATGTATATCGACATCCATTGACGAGACTTCTATCGGACAAGTGCGAGTAAAATATGAAAGATTGCCAAAAATGTGCCTCTTTTGTGCCAGGGTGGGACATCTCTTCTCCAATTATGGTGAGCGCGAATCCTTCATCTCCCTGATAGGGGAAGACTAGTCGGATGAAGAACGCTTACACAAGAGGAACTGCTCAAACCACGAATCAAGGAGGAGGAGTACCTGGCAGAATATTACTCGTCTTCTAAATAAGCGACTCAGGGAGGGAACAATCGTCCATCTGGTCACCAATTGAAATCTGTAGCCAATCCCCCGCCGAAGACTCGGAAGCTTCACAACTGGCAGTCGGAACCCTACTGCCGCCACGACGTGAGGAAATTCGAATCCAACCAGGTGTCTATCAACCGCCCCACAGAAGGATGGTCCCCACCAGTTCAGAAATCTCTATCCACTGCTCGGAACACGAGAAAATCCATTCAACTAACTCGGCCAGCGCACTCGAAAGACCCGATTCTCCCCAATTATGGCAACAAATAACTATGGATTCGATGGAAACTGACATGGATAAGCATACTATCATTGTTGACGTCCCATGGGCTCTATGGGATATGAATGCTTGGAATAACAACTGTGTCAATAGAAGTATCCATTCTATGACCACTCCGCTTTCCATTATTGAAGCCCCTGAAGTCACTAATCCTACCTCCTTCAAACAAATCCTTTCGGCCAACTATACCACAACTATTGTGAAGAATGATCTTACTACCAGCACAGAAGGTCCATATACTATCACCCCAATCCGGAACACTGGCTTCATCATCTGGTCCACTAGCACCCAGAGCCACTCGTGGAAGCGACTTGCTCGTATGAAGAACCCTTATTCTCCTCGGTCGAAGCTTTCCAGCGGCACTAAAAAGGGGCCGAGTGGCATCCTAGAAGATTTGAGAGCATCTAAACGCATGACCAAGAATCCTCCTATTCCCCATATTCTAACTGCACCTGACGCGGCTGAGCCTACTTGGCCGCAGAACCAATGAAAGTCTTAGCTTGGAACTGTCGAGGTGCGAGGAATGTCTCGACAGTTTCAACATTCAGATCATTCCTCTCCGCCACCGCCCCCCATCTTCTTCCTCGCCGAAACCATGTCCTCTCCACTTCACTCTTCTCAAACTCTTCCCTCCCTTGGTTTCAATAATTACTTCTCGGTCCCACCGCGAGGCTTGTCAAGAGGCCTCTGGGTAGGTTGGGATGACTCCATCCAGGCTAATGTAACCTAATCATCCGATAACCTCATCATTGCCATCGATCCCTTTCCCTCTTCACCAGCATAGAATCTTGTTTGCGTGTAGGGATGCCCAAAGAGACGCAAGAGAACCAAATTATGGTCGTCCATCAAGAATCTTTCGGACTCCTTTCATGTCCCATAGTGCTGTATAGGCGACTTCAACGATATCCTTACACCAGGTGAGAAGAAAGGCGGTAGGGCCTTCGATTCCATGATGGTGGCCCTGTTCCGTAATCTGGTGAATCAATGCGGGCTTATTGACCTGGGGCTCATCGGACCAGCCTTCACCTGGTCGAACGGAAGAAGCACGGACCACCATATCAGGGAACGGCTCGACCGGGCTATGGCAACGACAGATTGGTATAGTCTTTTTCCTCATACAATAGTTTCCACTCTCCCGCGGATCAACAGCGATCACGCGATCATTCTACTAAACACGAACTGAAGCAAAAAAGAAGACCAATCAGGTTTGAAATGTATTAGCTGAGCAACAACTCTTTCAACAAAAAATTAGACTCCATCTGGAAAGAGTCGGAAGGAAATGGCGTTACTTCATTAACCAACAAACTCAAAGCTTCTCTTCCTAAACTTCACAGATGGGGGAGGGATGTGTTTGGAAACATCAAAGAACTGATTGCTAAGCTTAAACAAGATCTATTAACAATCCAATCCCGGCCGGCTACGGAGGCCAACTTAGAGGAAGACAGAGCGACTCACCGAGAACTCAATGACCTCCTATGCTAGAGGAAAGCTATTGTAAGCAATGTGCTAGGTGTCAATGGATTAACGAAGGCGATAAAAATACTAAGTATTTCCATATGAAGGCTACTAATAGGAAACCGCAGAACGAGATCCGAGCACTCCAACTTGATGATAGCACTTGGACGTCTAATCAGGAGACCATATCGACGACCATTGTGGACCATTTTCAGGCGATCTTCAGCACGGTCGAGACGATCGCTTCGGACTTGGGATCCATCTATGGCACACCGGGCATTACGGAGGATGAAAACTTCTCGCTGGGCAAACCTCCTGACCTTGACGAGATTTACAGCACCACTATGGGGATGGGACCTACGAAAGCTCCGGAAACGGAGGGGTATCCGGCCATCTTCTTCCAAAAGAATTGGCCGTTAGTTGGAGGTGATATTTTTACTACTATTAGTCAGTTCTTCAACGACAGGGAGATGCCATCAGAGATTAATCATACTCATCTGGCCTTGATCCCCAAGACACCCTTGGCCTCTAAACCGAGCAATTTTTGCCCCATCGCTTTGTGCAATGTTGCTTACAAAATTATAACCAAAATCCTTACAAATCATCTTCGTCCACTCATCGATAAGCTCATCTCGCCTTATGAGAATGCTTTCGTTCATGGCAGGCAAATAACCGACAATACCATCATTGGCCATGAGATTATTCATGCTATGAAAGATTTCCTAAAAAGAAAAACTCTTTTGCCCTCAAATTGATATGTCCAAGGCGTATGATCGATTATCATGGTCATTTATCAAGAGTGTGCTGTACAGCAGAGGTACAAGAGGAAGAACAAATGAACTAATTATGGAATGTATCACGTCCTCCTCATTCTCTGTCCTCATCAACGGGGTGCCGCATGGGTACTTTATGCCGGCCAGGGGGATTAGATAAGGATGCCCGCTATCGCCCTACATATTCATCTTATGTACTGATGTTCTATCCCGCCTCTTTATTAAAGCCGAGCAGGATGATCTTTTCAAAGGAATCCGCATAAATCGGTATGTTTCAACCATTTCACATCTCTTTTTTGCTGATGAAATACTGGTGTTTGGACAGGCAACCCCGACTGCTCTTGTCGCTGTGAGGAACATTCTTCAGATGTTCTCTTCTTGGATTGGTCAACAAATCAACTATAGCAAATCTAGTGTTCATTTCAGCAAAATGGTGGCACCAAACGAGCGGCAAAATCTCGTACAATTGCTTCAGGTGACTGCTATGCGAGCCTCGGACAAATATCCTGGGCATGATTTATTAAAGCTTAAAGGGAGGATAGCTACATATGAATCATTAGTTGAGAAATGCAGAACTCGCCTCCAAGGTTGGAAGGCACATCTCCTCTCTCATGCAGGGAGATCGGTATTGATTAAATCCACACTTGGCTCGTTACCTGTGTACTATATGTCAGCGTACAAGCTCCCTTGTGCAGTTACAGACTCATTAATAAGGCTATAACGGGTTTTCTGGTGGGGGCACAATATTACGGAAGAAAAACTTCACTTTCTGGCTTGGGATAAAACAACTCAACCGAAATGCCACGGTGGTCTGGGCTTCAAGAAACTGGCATGGGTTAATGATGCGCTGATCGGGAAATTACTTTGGCGATTCCTTAACAATCCACAACATCTCTGGGCTCGATTGCTCAAAGGTATTTATCTCCAAAACAAGTCCATATGGACGGCAAAACGCTCCAAACGGGACTCCTCCACATGGACGAGTATATTGAATATAAGATTTGTGATGGCTAACAACAAACTGTGGAAGATAAGGGAAGGATGGTTTGATATCCTCAACGAACCATGGGTCCCGAGGTTGCCTGGATTCAGAGTTATGCCTAGAGTCGTATTGCCCGACAATATCAAGTTGGTCAGAGATCTAATGATCCCATCATCCCGAACATGGAACAAGGAGCTCATTAGAGCGCTGTTCGAGCCTTTTAAAGCAAATGCCATCATGGATATCTCCTTACGGAATGTTGATGGGGAGGATAGCATCATTTGGACGGGCGCCAAGAATGGCAGGTTTACGTCCAAGTCACTGTACGAATCGCTCCGACGATAATCGCCTAGTTGTTCCAGCTATGGCCAGGACAAGATTTTATGGACAAATCTGTGGGGCATGAGGGCAATGTACCCAAGGATTCAGTACTTCATTTGGCGTTTGCTTGACAACGCGTTGCCGACCCTCACGAGTATCAAACAGCGAGTCCCCAACATCAGCTCGCCTTGTCGTTTCTGTTGACACAAAATCACAGTCAACCAAATATTGATACAATTGACGACATGATACTTGTAATATTTCAATACGACGCATGAAGGCTGAACTTAGTACAAGACGGACGACAGCTCGCACCTGCTATGTTAAATGTTTTGAGTCTATATTTTACACTTTTATTGAGTCTAGACAAATGTAAACTGAGCCGTACTGAGCAATTTGAGACTTAACCTATACCTATACCTCAAACCAAAAGCCCCATCAAAATCCAAATGGCCCATTTACCCATTGGACCAGTTCTGTGCTCTGGAGACAAAGTTCGGGCCGAACTCTGCCTCCACACAGAGTTCGGGCCGAACTCTGTCTCCTAAAATCCAGGACCCTAATTTTTAGGGTTGGCTGGATGCAAGTTGTCCAACGGCCAAATTTTTGAATATTTGACCCAAAATTCTGGCAAAATTCTGCCTACCTGGTATCCTATAAATAGGCCTTGAATTCTCTCGTTTTCATTCATCCAATCTTCTCTTCTCTTCTCTCTAAAGCCTTATACAAGCCATACCCTTCTCATCTACTAGCCACAAGCTCCTTAAGCCTCAAAGTGCTTAGTACTTTTCAGTTAGGAGTTTGTGCAAGAGTTCAAGAAGTCGCTCGGAAAATTCCAAGCATCGCCACTGCGATCTCTGTAAGAAAGTGACGTGCTCTTCTGAAGAAAAGGCACGGGGTGCAACTACTATTTCATAAATAGTGGATTTAAACCTGAGCTAGAGTTCTCAGGCCTGGACTAGTTCTCCACAAGGGAAACCAGGTTAAAATCGGCTGTGTTTGCGTATGCTTTCTTGCTCTTTACTATTTCCACATTTACTCTGATTAATTACTGTTGGTGAAAGAGTTTAATTTTTAATTGGACATTATTGTCATAAACTCTATTCACCCCCCTCTAGAGTTGCCTATTTGTTCTTCAATTGATATCAGAGCTCTGTTCTCTCAACAAGGACTAACATCCTATAGCTGATCCATGGCAACCACACAATCCATGATTTCCAATCACGGTGAAGGGCAGTCCACTCATAGGCCTACCCTATTTGATGGGACAAACTACACCTATTGGAAACACAAGGATGAGCTTTTATCTAAAGTCGCTAGACTTCGACCTGTGGACCGTTGTTACCGATGGTTACAAAAAGACCGCCAGGATAATTGTCAATGGTGATATCGTTGAGAAACCACATGCCAAATATTCTGACGAGGAGAAAAAATAGGCGAGTCTAGACACGAGAGCTATTAATGCTTTATTTTGTGCTATAGACAGGAATGAGTTTAACAGGGTGTCAACATGCACCACCTCTCACGAAGTATGGAGACTTCTAGAAGTGACGCATGAAGGAACCACCCAAGTCAAGGAGTCAAAAATAAGTCGTCTCACTCAAGAATATGAGACATTTAAGATGAAACCAAATGAGACGATCACACAAATATTTACAAGATTCCTCGACATCATCAACCCCTTGTCTTCTCTCGGCAAGCAATATACAAATCTCGAGAAGATCCGCAAGCTACTTAGGGGGCTACCAATGATTTGGAACCCTAAGGTGACAGCCATCATAGAAGGAAATGATCTCACGACTATGTCCATGGAGACTTTGATGGGAAAGCTGATGACTCATGAGCTTGACCTCAAAGACTTCGAAGAACCTGCTCCAAAGGCAAAGGAGATTGCGCTTAAAGCTCACCGACGAAGGGCTGATCCTGAAGAGACGGAAGACGACAACTCGAAAGGTGATGATCAAGCTCTCCTTATCCGTAACTTCAAGAAATTCCTTCGCTTCAATCGAAGAAAGAAGGAACCACAAGAAGATGACGAAGAAGAGCCAACATGCTATGGCTGCAAGAAGACTGGACACATCCGAAAAGACTGTCCATTCGTAAAAAAGAGCAACCGATATGAGAAACCATACAAGAAGGCTTCCTCAAGAAAATATGCCAACACAAGCATTTGACATGAAAGCGAAGCTAGTGACTCCGAGGAAGAAAAGGACTCTCCTCAAGATACTGCCAATGTTTGCCTAATGGCAACATCCGACAAGGTAACTAGCGAAACTCTCGATGATTTCACTTTTGACAACTTGGCGATGCATTAAATGATTTACTCAATGACCACAAGAAAGTCATTGGTAAATATAAACACGCCAAGAAGAAGATCAAAAGTTATGAAGTCGAGATTCAAAGACTCTCTTCGTTGCTTGATAATATTAGAGACACTTCACCCACGGAAGTCACAAATGAGGTGTCTAAGCTTAAATTAAGCCTACATGATGCCGAAGCACATATTGAAAAGCAAACACAAGAGATCACAGCACTCAACACTGAGATTGCTGAAGAAAAGAATAGACACAAGATCTCTATCACTAAGATTTATGGTTTGAATACTAAGATTAATGAACTGCAGGTTGTCTCTAAAAAATTAGAGACTAGATTGGGAAAACAGGTTGCTCAACCTCAAACCCAATCACATGAGATACACACAAAGCACAACACTACTCATACTAGTCAAACATGTCATCCACCTGCAGCATGTAATCATGCTTACATGTACACCCACTTTCATAAAGCATATAAACCACATGTACGTAGAAATAATTCTGATAACTATCATTCTAATATGACACATAATTACCATGTTACACATAGATATAATCATCACTATGTTGCACATAAATAAAATCACCATTATACTGCATATAGATATAATCATCATCCTGCAGCCAAATATAGTTCTCATCATGCTTCTCCACACCACTCTTACCATGCTACATATAGACATCATCATCATACTCCACACTACTCTTACCATACTACATATAAACATCATCAACATGCTCCTAACATAAATAGGAATGTTATTTGTACTTATTGTGGATTACATGGACACATCTCACCATAATGTAGAGTTAGAAGATTAGTAGATAGAAACATATATGCATGGTTGCCAAAAACTAACTTTTCAGGACCCTCAAGAACTTGGATACCAAAGGTCACATGTACTCTTGATGTAGGTGGACCTTCCCTCCTCAACTAAGAGTAAGTAGATTCTCGATAGTGGATGCTCGTGCCATATGACGGGAGACGCAAATCTTTTTGCATCACTATCGATGAAGAGGGAAGGGTATGTATCCTTCGACAACAACCTAAAAGGGTATATTATTAGTAATAGTACTATTGGTCATCCTCCTTCTCCTGTAATAAAGGATGTCTGCCTAGTGACCGAGTTAAAGCATAACCTGCTCAGCATAAGTCATCTTGCTGATCATGGATATGATATTAACTTTGGACAAAATAAATGCTATATTTATGATAGGTCAACAGGAGACATCACTTTTGAAGGGATAAGAGAGGATAACATTTACATTTTCTATCTATCTAGAGATACTAACAGTGCATGAAGATGTCTCTATGCTCATAAGGATGAAAGATTACTATGGCACCAGCATCTTGGTCATGCCAATATAGATACTATATCCAGGCTATCGACTAAGAAGCTAGTTAGAGGCTTGCCCGACATCACATTCAAAAAGGATACGGTATGTGCCGAATGTGAGTTAAATAAGGCAACCAAGTCCTCATTTAATTCCATAAACTCTGTAAGTACTACTAGACCCTTGCAATTACTTCATATGGATTTATTTGGCCCTAATAGAGTAGCCAGTCTTGGTAGAAAACTCTACGCTTTTGTTATAATAGATGACTTTTCTAGATTTACTAGGGTTTTATTTCTTACAAACAAAAGTTATGCCATTTCAGTTTTCAAAATTTTTGCTAAAAAGGTTCAAAACAAAAAAAAGGCTATATGATTACTCGAATCCGAAGTGATCATGGAGGCGAATTCGAAAATACTGATTTTAAAAAGTTTCATGATTTAAATGGTTTTGATCATGAGTTTTCTTGTCCAAGAACTCCTCAACAAAATGGTGTTGTGGAGTGGAAGAATATGACTCTTTACGATATGGCTAGAGTCATGCTGAATAATTTTTTACTTCCGAAATATTTTTGGGCTGAAGCTGTCAGTACAGCGTGCCATATTTTAAATAGGGTGCTCATTCGTCCTATTACGAAGAAAATACCCTATGAGCTTTGGTTTGGAAGAACTCCAAATGTTTCATACTTTAGAGTTTTTGGTTGTCGATGTTTTATCCTTAACACCAAAGACAACTTAGGCAAATTTGATGCCAAAGCTGACGATGGTATTTTTCTTGGCTATGCTGCCAAGAGCAAGGGATATGGAGTGTTCAACAAACGCTCATTAATTGTGGAAGAGTCTACCAATGTGACTTTTGATGAAGATAACAGAGCAACAGCTACTCTTGATGATGATATTGAGCTTTAAACTTCTACTCCTATGAATACCACCACTGAAACCAATTCTCTGGAGGGCTTGCCAAAGAAATTCTCTTTCAAGCCGTCACATCCAAAAAAATTAGTAATAGGTGAGGTTTCACGCGGAGTAAGTACTCGATCATCATTAAGAGACTCCATTGCTAGCACTGCCTTTATTTCACAAATTGTGCCTAAAAATGTTTTAGAAGCTTTCAATGATGAATTTTGGATTTCTGCCTTGCAAGAGGAACTCAACCAATTCGAGAGGAGCCAAGTCTGGAAACTTGTTCCTAGGCCGGTAAATCACTCGATTATTGGTACTAAATGGGTTTTTCGAAATAAAGTAAATGAAGATGGTTCAGTTACACGCAACAAAGCTCGTCTAGTAGCTCAAGGATACAACCAAGAGGAAGGTATCGACTATGATGAGACGTATGCTCCTGTTGCGAGATTGGAATCAATTCGGATGCTTTGCGCATTTGCTAACTTTCAAAATTTTAAACTGTTTCAAATGGATGTTAAAAGTGCTTTCTTGAATGGATTTATTAAGGAGGATGTTTTTGTAAAACAATCTCCTGGTTTTGAAAATCACAAATTTTAAGACCATGTTTTCAAGCTCAAGAAAGCGCTATATGGCCTCAAACAAGCCCCTAGAGCTTGGTATGACCGGCTAAGCAATTTCTTGCTTGAAAAATATTTTTCAAAAGGGAAAGTTGACACTACACTTTTTATAAAATCTTTCAAAGACACTATTCTCTTAGTGCAAATTTACGTTGATGATATTATATTAGGTTCTACTGATGAAACTCTCTGTCAAGATTTTGCCAAGTGTATGCAGACCGAGTTTGAGATGAGCATGATGGGGGAGCTCAATTACTTTCTTGGTCTGCAAGTCAAACAAACATCAAATGGAACTTTCATCTGTCAGTCAAAGTATACAAAGGACATTCTGAAGAAATTTGACCTTGACAACGTCAAACCAATCGACACTCCAATGGCTACTACAACTAAACTAGAACCAGATAAAAGCGGCAAACCTGTGGATCAACGTAAGTGTCAAGGTATGATAGGTAGTCTACTTTATTTAACTGCTAGTCGCCCTGATATTATGTTTAGCGTTTGTCTGTGTGCTAGATATCAAGCAAATCCTACGGAATCACACATGTCTGCCGTTAAGCGTATCTTTCGATACCTTAAGGGTATGGTTACAGTGGGCCTATGGTATCCTAAATCAACATCATTTGACCTCATTGGTTACTCTGATGCTGATTTTGCCGGATGCAAGGTCGACCGTAAAAGTATGAGCGGCACGTTTTATTTATTAGGAAAGGCTCTAGTCTCTAGGTTTAGCAAGAAGCAGAATTCTGTCGTACTATCCACAACAGAAGCTGAATATATCGCAGCTGGTCGTTGTTGGGCACAAATTCTGTGGATGAAGCAAACCCATGAAGACTATAACTTATCTTTTATGCACATTCCTATATTTTATGACAACACTAGTGCTATTAATCTCACTAAGAACCCCGTATGTCACTCACGCACGAAGCACATTGAGATACGTCACCACTTTTTACGTGATCACCAGCAAAATGGCACTATTAACTTAGAATTTATTGACACTGATCATCAGCTATCAGATTTCTTTACAAAACCACTATCCGAAGAACGTTTTAACTTTCATTGTCGTGAACTAAGAATTTTGGATGAAGCTGTTATTCATTAAAGTAACCTGCGTAAATATCGATTATGTCTCGATTCTTTATAATGAAATTGCTATGGGTACAAGCCGAAAGAGTCCTTCTGACAACAAGGCGTAAAAGCCTAAGCGACACGGTGCACTAGTCCTCAGGACTACCGCTAGCTGGGATCCGGCCCCTGCAGCTACCCCATGGCAACTTCAAAACATTGAATTATGGCATAATTCGTTGTTTATTACATGGTATGCTTTTATCACATGCTAAATTCAAAATTTCAAACTTCATTTTTTTCAGCGTTCTCTTGTTGCTATTCTCTTTGGACTTTTAAATTTTGTATATGCATCTATCTATTGTTATATTCCTTTTAGTCTAACTTATTTTTTCAACTTCTTATTCTAGCTTGATTTCTGTTCTGGCTAAAGAATCCAGAATTCGGGCCGAACTCTGCCCTACCCAGAGTTCGGGCCGAATTCGGTCTGGTCGTTCCAGAACCGAAAGCAGGCTCAGCCGCTGATCAAATCTTGATCTAATGGTCCAAAATTGCTCCGACCATTCGAACCCTTACACTTAAAACTGGGTTCTCCTCCTCTCTCTCCTCCATTGCCACCTTCTAAACTTCTCCATACTACTCCTCTTCAAACCCTAACCCTAGTTCTTCCATCCTAGTGCATCTTTCTTCTCAAAATTTAGGGCACCATCTTTTCACAATATGACTCATTATTTTATGATCTATGCCTTGATGAACTTGTCACTACTAATTCCGTCATTTATCTCAATGCCATCCAAATGTTTTATTGTAACCTTACTCATGATGAGACACATCTATTTTCAAGTGTTATGGGCATTGATATTTCTTTTGATGATTTTGACTTGGCCGAATACCTTGAAATTCCGGAGCCAAACTCATGGGAGAAACTTATTGAAGCTCGCAAGTTTCAATTCCTCGATGGGTCATCCCTAGAAAGCTTTAAGGACAATTTGTGTACTCCTAACACACGTCCTCGCAAGCTTCTCGCCAAGTTTCTCAATCCTTACTTTTATGAACTTCATCGCATTATTTTTAACACGATTCTGCCCAAAGCGGGATCAACTGATGAGGTCACATACTTTGAAATCTCTGGTTTGTATCACCTCCATTTTCTTGTTCCTTTTAATCTTCCACGTACCATGATGGACTGGATGATTAATGCTAGGAAGAAGCCAAGATCCTTGGTTTATGCTCTTTATCTTCCTATGGTTTTTCGTGCCTTTCGTGTACCTCTTGATGAGTGCCAATTCCTACCTGCCCCTGCCTTCCTATCTAAGGTACGGCGACTTCAGGCGGCGATTGGCTCATCTCATGCGTCTGAGCACTCTGACGATGAGCCTAACGTACCTCCTCTTAGACAGGATGTTCCTCCTCCTCCTGCTACTCTTGAGTCACTACAGACAATGCTTTACGATCGATTTACTTTAGAGGATGATCGCTGGACTCAGCTTGACAACCGTACCATCCTGCAGATGAGTGCCATCAGCAACTCACTGCACGATATTTGGTAATCTATGTCCCTGCATCCTTCTATACCTATTCCTATGGAGCGGGACCCTGCTCGCGATGGATACCGTATCGATGACCCTTGGGTTATCCGCTACCTGGATTCGGATGCGGCTTTCATGGACCCTCGTCGTTCCTTCACTGATCCATCCGACGACGCTGGGCCTTCACGAGCTCGGTGATGGATGTGGATTTCTACTTGCTGCTGCTGCTGAGGATCATAGTTTATGTTTTTCTGTATTTTAGTTGATGTAGTTGTTCTGCTCTTTGGTTGTATTAGAACTCTCTATGTGACTCTTGAGATATTTTATTCTGCCGTTTATCAGTTTATGCAGTTTATTATTATTATTTTTGGTGTGCTTGCCAGCCATTATTTCTGGTTGTTTGATAAATGCTGAAACGGGGAGAAATATTTTGCTATATTCATCATCTTATCATATCATATTTTCTAGCATTATGTATCTATGATTTGGGAAAGAATGTTTATATCAGGACAATAGGAACAGAGCAATGTTTACGGGGAGCTATTGATAGTTCTGCACTGATTACGGGGGAGCTACGCTACTGCTTATTAATATGTCCAGGTATGAATATTGAATATACAAATATCATTTTGTCAATTATCAATATGGGGGAGATTGTTGACATAAAATCACAGTCAACCAAATATTGATACAATTGACGACATGATACTTGTAATATTTTAATACGACACATGAAGACTGAACTCAGTACAAGACTGACGACAGCTCGCACCTGCTATGTTAAATTTTTTTGAGTCCGTATTTCACACTTTTATTGAGTCTAGACATATGTAAACTGAGCCGTACTGAGCAATTTAAGACTTAACCGATACCTATACCTCAAACCAAAAGCCCGACCAAAATCCAAATAGCCTATTTACCCATTGGACCAGTTCTGTGCTCTGGAGACAGAGTTCGGGCCGAACTCTGCCTTCTAAAATCCAGGACCCTAATTTTTAGGGTTGGCTAGATGTAAGTTGTCCAACGGCCAAATTTTTGAATATTTGACCCAGAATTCTGGCCGAATTCTGCCTACCTGGTATCCTATAAATAGGCCTTGAATTCTCTCATTTTCATTCATCCAATCTTCTCTTCTCTTCTCTCTAAAGCCTTATACAAGCAATACCCTTCTCATCTACTAGCCACAAGCTCCCTAAGCCTCAAAGTGCTCAGTACTTTTCAGTTAGGAGTTTGTGAAAGAGTTCAAGAAGTCGCTTGGAAAATTCTAAGCATCTCCACTACGATCTCTGTAAGAAGTTGACGTGCTCTTCTGAAGAAAAGGCACGGGGTGTAACTACTATTTCACAAATAGTGGATTTAATCCTGAGCTAGAGTTCTCAGGCTTGGACTAGTCCTCAACGAGGGAAACCAGGTTAAAATCGGCTGTGTTTGCGTATGCCTTCTTGCTCTTTACTATTTCTGCATTTACTCTGATTAATTACTGTTGGTGAAAGAGTTTAATTTTTAATTAGACATTATTGTCATAAACTCTATTCACCCCCCTCTAGAGTTGCCTATTTGTTCTTCAGTTTCTGTCTATCGTTCGAGAAGGACGCCAATCATCTCTTTCTTCACTGTTATGTGGCCAAGAACGTCTGGTTTGCAAGCTGCCTCGGACTGAAAGTGGAAGGTAATATGTCGATCTATATTCTTCTGTCCGAATGGTTAAGGGAGCAAGGATCGAAAGAGGCCTTCCATATTGGTGCTTCCCTCATTTGGTCAATTTGGAAGGCAAGATGTGCCTGTGTATTTCGGCACGTAGCTCCTAACGTCCAACGTATCATCAACTACGTACAGTTACATCAAGCGGATCATCTCTGCAGAAGCCAGGAATATGTTCATAAGATTCATAACTTGCGTGTTATGACAGCCATGCCAATGAAATGGAGCTTACCCTTAAGACGGGTCATCAAAATCAACATTGATGGTGCAACTTCATCCACAACAGTAGCAATGGCTGCCGTAGCCAGAGACTCGAAGGGGAAAATTATTGCAGCTAAGACTTGCATTCAACCCCATCTCTATGTCGATGAACGCAGCTTCTCGGCGGAGTTGGAAGCAGTTCAGCTAGGCATTCTTCTAGTACAGCAAATCAAGGCAACAGAATTCATCATTGAGGGCAACTCGTTATCGGTCATCAGGATCTTTAATGGAGAATTAGACCTTCTACCACGGAGAATGCATGATCTCCACTGTCGTATTCAAGACGACATGGCAAATCTCCCGAAACGTCCTACTTTCGTGTTTGTCAGACGTCAAGGGAACCAGGTGGCTCACTCATTAGCCTTCTATGTTTTACACAATTCTGCTTTAGAATTCTATGTAACCCCTCCGGAGTGCATTATTGCCACAATAGAGGAAGATTGTACTGCTTCTTATTCTGTTACTAGTGTAATGCATCAATAAAGTCAGTATTCCCATCAAAAAAATGTGATACTTTGCTAGAAACTTAACTTAAAGAATAATAGATAAAAAAAAGTCATGCATAATTCATTTTCCAATGTAATCTCATTTTATACAGGACTACAACATCTCTCCGGTATGTTTACTAATCTAGACCGAAAGAAAGTTCACTTTTGATCTCTCCAAACTAATATACAACGATGGCCGACACATGAATCTTTGCCATTCGGGTACTAGAAGGAACATGATACTTCATCTATTCCAATGAATTGACATCGATGGCCCGATGGTCGGTGTGTAGCGGATCCGGATGAAGAAACTTCATCCTTGATCTCTTCGTACTGATTGACATTGATGGTTCCAGAGTTAGTAGCATGTATGGGACGTGTGATTTCTCCATACCAGTTTCCATCGATATGTTCAGTCTCAATGGATATCTCCCGTTTATGCATCAATTTTTGTCCAAACAGAATTGACCTCTCCCTAAACTATTAGTATCTACCATATGCTTGTGAGCTATAATATGGCTTAGTAATATGTTATTAATGATCTTGTTGGGTCGGATCCATTAATAATGCTGAGATCTAAAACCGTCACCATTACCATAGAAACAAAGGGACAATTTGGCTGCCAATTCAAAGGATATACTACTAGCAATAGGTAAACTAGAGAATGTTATGTGAAAATCGAAGGGGGTCACTACAACAATTTATAAATGTTTTGGTATTAGTGGGCATGTCAAATAAATTGACACTTCATCAAAAATCGCATGTTAAAGTAACACTTGATTTAATTTTGTAACAAAAAAGAAGTAATATGTTACTTTGAAAACAAAAAAATAACACATAATTTGGTCAATGGTTCGTATAATAAATGTCAAAGTAATTCATTCGTGTAATGCTAACACCATCATCAGGCAAAATTAAAAACACTTTGCTAGTCTTCGAAAATGTTATAATACTTACTAGTAATATCCTAGAAGGTGTAGCCAAAATTTAATTATTTGCATTATCAAATTTAGACAATTTTGAGTTTGATCGATGTCAAAAATTGTATATCACACGTAATTTTTAACCAAAAATGTGATGTAACACGTAATTTTTTAGCAAAAAAATGGTACGTAATTTGATGTCAGTCATTATAATGCTAAAAAATAAACATATGAAGTGATTGGTTAGCGATAAACAAAGAAATCAAAAACTTTTAAATACTTGTAATAATTGAAGGTTCAGTTATATATTCCTAGTCATGCAATGATAATTATGATATTTTGATTGGTAAAATATTTCATGGGAATAAAATCGTAGGAATGATATTTAAGCTGTAGTCGAGTTTTTCTTCTTCTTTATAGTTGATTTCCTTATTTTTTTTAAGAAAAACAACATATTCGATTAAAAGTTTTCAACCGTGCTCCTGACCAAAAAGTTACAAAAAAACTGTAGTAGGCTCAAAGAAATAGTTTGGGCATGTTCATCACATGTTTTAATTAGCATAATGCATCATAATAAAGAGCATTGTTCTGTGTGAAGTGATATTTTACTAGAAATTCAACTCGATATTACTATAAGAAGTGGTATATTTCATTGTCCATGACAATATTTTTTTTATATCATAACTTACAAATAATATATATATTATTCCAACGATACAATTGACTCCAACTTTTGGCCTAATTGGTGGGTGGCACGGGACTATTTATTATGTTTAGACATGAAGGGACTTCATGGTTAATTACTTCAAATTCATTATCGTTGAGTGTGTATATATATATATATATATATATATATATATATATATATATATATATATATATATATATATTGCGACATTGTGTATCGACTTCAAATTCGAAGGGAGTAGATGTTTGAATTTTTAAAATCCATAGGCATTGATGAGTACATCACGCTTGATGGGTGTCGCATGATAGTATATTGGGTCTGATCCAAAAGAGGCTTCTCGACTAATCTCTCCAAATCCATTAGAATTGATGAGCACTTCATGTTTCATGGGTGATGCTGGATGGTGTATCGGGTCTGGCCCCCCAGGGGCTTCACGCTTGATACCTCCAAATCCCTTAGCATTGATGACTTCTTCAGGCCTGGTAGGTGATGCATGATGGTGTATCGGGCCTAGCCCCCCAGGGACTTCATGCTTGATGTGTCCATATCCATTGACATTTATGAGTACTGTAGGCATGGTGGCT
This sequence comes from Iris pallida, assembly GCA_029216955.1. NCBI lineage: Eukaryota > Viridiplantae > Streptophyta > Magnoliopsida > Asparagales > Iridaceae > Iris > Iris pallida. The sequence continues at coordinate 63,594 of JANAVB010027223.1, read as the reverse complement.
GTTGCACGATTGTGTATCAGGTCCAGGCCCCAAGGGGATTAACGCTTGATTTCTCCATATCTATTAGCATAAATGAGTGCTTCAGGCTTGGTGGGTTCTACAAGATTACGTATCGGGTATAGACTGCCAGGGGCTTTACGCTTGACCTCTTCCAATTGATTAGTGCCGATCTCTTGGTGCTTCTCCATCAATAGATTTTTAATGTGTCGAGACCTATTAGCAACACCTAGAGACGTTGCAAAAGCCATCAACATAAAAAAGAAGAACTCTTTTGTTGCCATTGTAAATATTAATTGTACATGTAAATGTTAGATTAGAAGGTTATATATACAAATGGAGGGTCATTATAGTTATTCATAGGCCTTTTGGGCAATGAAAGCAAAAGTAACACGTCATATCACTACTAAAATATTGGTATTTAGCGACAGAAATATTTGTCGATAAATATGATATTTCTGTCGCTAATGTCATTTACCGACGGATTACCCACGGAAATGGTACGTCAATAGCTATAACGTCACTATGACAAATTTGTCGGTAATTTGTCGCCATAGCGACGGATTACTGATGGACATACCGACCAAAAATAGCGACAAATTAGCAACAAATTTTACCCGTCGGATTACCGACACAATTTTTTGAGCTAAAATAATAAATTTTCCAGAAGATTAGCATCGAAAATTTTCGTGGCTGACTCGTCTGATACGTATTTGGTATCAGACAAAACGTTAGCGGCAGAAATTTTTGCTGCTAATTCGTCGCTAACATGCAACAATGCGTCACTATTCAGTCAGTAGTCTGTCGCTAGCCTGGAATTTTTTTAGAGATTCGTTGTTATTCCATCGCTGGTCAGTCGCTAAGCTGCTCATTATTGCCATACTAAATTGTTCCAGCATTGCTCAAACCTGTCAATATATATACAATTATAGTCACTTAAATTACAGTAAATACTATTTGCCATAAAAATCAAAGACAGGTATTACAGAATACTGAACTTGATTGCAAACTTGCTTGTACAAAGGAAAGCCTAGAAAGAAATCCTAGGAAACAATCTAAGTACAATTATTTAGTTTTGATTCTGGGGGTGACGGTGGAGGCTCGGGAAAGTGCTATCAACTCTACCAAACTCCGTGGACTATCTGATGCAGTCTCTAGCTCGTGAAGAAATTGCTTTTCTCTTGAAGGTTGCCAGCCTCGGATTGCCAACCATCTTGCAGGGGTATGGCCCCCTGCTATTTATAGTGATTTCGGGATGAAGAATATTTTGAGACGCATAGATGACCACGTGGCAAATCCTTGGGCCACATGGCCGTAATCATGCCTCGAGACTCGGTCTATGACTGATTACTGGGGATTTGTTAGGATTTATTGTGATTTGTCGTTGTAGCAAATCTGAGCAGTTGAGAACTGGTCAACTTATCACGTGCATCAACTAATCTTTTGTGGTGAGCCGTATAAAGGATGTCTTCTGGCCGAGCCGCATGAGGAATGTCTCATGGTTGAGCCGCACGAAAGAATGTCTCATGATCGAGCCACATAAAGGAATGTCTCATGACCGAGCCGCATGAAGGAATGTCTCATGACCGAGCCACATGAAGGACATCTCATGACCGAGACGCATGAGAGAGTGTCCCATGATCGAGCTGCGTAAGGAATGTCTCATGACCTAGCCGCATGAGGAATGTCTTATGACCGAGCCGCATGAGGAATGCCTTCTGACCGAGCCACATAAAGGACGTCTCATGACCGAGCCGCATGAGGAATGTTTGATAACTAAGCCGCATGAAGGATATCTTCTGGCTGGATGGGTTTGGGGGCCATAGAAGAAGGTGATGTGCCGAATGTCACGATTTAAGAGAGTTTCGTTTGTCTCCCTCTTGACTGATCTCCTTGTTCGAAGAAGATTTGACGGTAGACTCCTTCAGAAGATTAGGATGCGCTTGACTGAGACGATGTGCCTGACTGAGACATCTGAGTAATGTATCTAGTTGAGAGCAGGCCATTACAACGTCTTCAATTAGCATCATGTTTCCGAGATGTTGTTGGAAAGGTGCAGTAGGTCGCAATCGTTGGAACACAGACTGCCTTGATAATGGAGCCACTATCTTGTGGCAGCAGTAGTTAATGGCGGCTTGGGTGCAGTGATGTCCTGAAAAGAGCTCCTCACAGATCAAGATTGCTTCTCTCTCCTTGTGTTTGTGAATGACCACCTCTCGCAGGTTGAGAGCAGATTGATCTACCTTTGCATCAGTTTTGTGGGGCCGGGTATCCCGAGCGCCCGGGTGTGTAGGTATCATATTTGCTCCCTGATCCGAGGCTAGTAAAAGCACTTGCTCTCTTTGTAGGAAGACTTTTGGGACCATCACATTTGCTCCATGATCTGAGGCTAGTAAAGCACTGGACTCGATCGTTATAGAAAGACTTCTGAGACACACCTTGTCCGTCTGCATGTGGGATTGGATGCGGGTGGTTCTGTATAACTTTCCATCAGGAGCCCGTATAACAGTTAACGGTGTCCGCTGACGGTCAGCAGCTTGGACAGTTGACTGGGCTTGTTGATCCCACACTGCCCTAGACTTCTTCGACGTAGCACCCGAAGGTGCGTAGTAGGAAGAGTCCAAGTTGGAAGGAGGGAAGAGAAGTTGGTGCCCTTTTCAAAGGAGGCAAGGGGACTCTATTTGTAGAATGGAGTGGGCCCTTTCTTCTTCTCCTTTTCGATGTAGGACTAAAAGCAATATTTTCCATGGTTCTACAAGTCCCTCTTCAAAGTTTTCAAATTGCAAATTTAGAATACTTTGAATAAGAAGCATGGAAAGTAGAGTTGTTTTGGTGTGGTAATCCTATCAGAGGTAGCATGGATGTGATTGGTTTGGGTACTTCTGCTGGAGATTTTATGTGGACTTATCATGCTTGGGGTACCTTGGTTTTAGGTACGAATAATAAGTTGTGAGAGCGAACAATCATATTTACTCAGAGGTGGTGAGAACATGGTAAATATGGGGTTGATGGTAATGAGGACGTGGTGGAAGTGGACTCAGATGAGGATATATAGAACAACTCAGAGGTAATATGGACGTAGAAGTTCTACGTAACGGGTAATGAATGCCATGGAACAACTGGGTTCCAGAAGCATATGATTATGAAAAAGGGGTACATGTACTAGAGGACCTATTACAACATTTGTTGTCAACAGAAGACATTTGTGGACCTATTATCCTTTTTGTGTACTGGCGGTACGAGTACGGATAATAAGTGGAGAGAAAACCAACATATTTACTCAGAGGTAATTAAGGACGTGGTAAATATGGGTCTAAAGTAGAGCCTTCCTACTCAGAGGTGAGGACGTGGTAGGAGTGGACTCAGATGAGGATACATAGAACAACTCAGAGGTAATATGGACGTAGAAGTTCTATGTAACGGGTAATGATTGCCACGGAACAACTGGATTCCAGAAGCATATGATTGTGAAAAAGAGGTGCATGTACTAGAGGACCTAATACAGCATTTGTATTTAATAAAAGGCATCCCACTCGAAGATTTTTGTGGACCTATTGCCCTTTTGTGTATCTAGAAATGCGAGCAAATAGATTTGAATGATATTTTGTAGACCTACTACTCTTTGGTATACTGATGGTGCGAGTAATAGATTAGAATAACTTTTGTGGACTCATTACCCTTTTTGTGTACTGGCGATGCGAGTACGGATAATAAGTGGGGAGGAAACCAACATATTTACTCAGAAGTAATAAGGACGTGGTAAATACGGGTTAAAACAAAGCCTTCCTACTCAGAGGTAATGAGGACATGGTAGGGGTAGGCGTAATAGAGGTACACAGAACAACTCAGAGGTGCTATCAACGTGGAACTTCTACGAATAGGGTGATTTGTCAGTGATGGATGGGAGAACAACTCAGAGGTAATATGGACATGGTTGTTTTTCCCATTTGGGGAATTTTGTGGACCTATTACCCTCTTTGTGCACTGACAGTACGAGTAATAGATTAGGATAAGTTGTATGGACCTATTACCCTTCTGCGTACTGGTGGTGCGGGTAAAAGGTTTTGAGACAAAAGCTATGACCAGGTAGTTCATAGATATGATCAAGGGATGAGATGTGAATTCATTAGGAGTAGTCAGAGAGTAAGTTCAATGGTACCTGAGGGTACGTAACTCAATAATCTGGGAGATTTGAAGTCAGAGTGCAAGTTCAGCGATACCTGAGGGTATATAACTCACAATCCGAGAGATAGTTGGAAGGTGTCGTTTAGATATAGTATTTCTTGAGGAACTTGCCGTTGATGGGCATCATGAGCAAGTCTCCATTTTGTTTTGCGAGACGATACGCGCCGTTGGAGAATACGGTCTCGATGACGAACGGACCCTCCCACTTAGGCTAGAATTTGCCGGAGGTCTTGTGAGTCATGACCATTGGTCAGCGAATGGCCAAGACAAGATCGACAACTTAGAATATTCTCTGTTTGACTTTCTTGTTGAAATCCCGAGAGATACGCGCTTGGTAGAGCTCTATGCTTTGTTGAGCTTGTAAACGCTTCTCATCTAATGCTTCTAACTCTTGTAGCCATCGGCGGTAGTTATCGTCCGCCGTTAACTGGTAGGTGAGGGCCACTCGAAGTGAGGGGATCTGGGTTTCCAATGGAAGGACTGCCTCGCTCCCGTAAACCAAGGAGAACGGTGTATTTCCTGTAGCTGTCCGAATTATCGTCCGATACGCCCATAAACACTCACCAAGCTTTTCATTCCAGTCACGCTTGTTTGAAGACACAAACTTTTTGAGGAGCTTGATTATGGTTTTGTTGAATGCTTCAGCCAGACCATTGGCCGAGGGGTTATATGTTGTAGAGGCCATGTTCTGAATTCGATTCTTATTACAAAATCTATAAAAAGTGTGGCTTGCAAACTGTGGACCATTGTCGTGGATAATCCTTTGGGGCAGTCCAAAACGGTAGATGACGTGATATTTTATGAAGCTAATCATGTTCGATGTCTTAACCTTTGCCAACGGAACAGCTTCTGCCCGTTTGGAGAAGTAATGGTGATTGCAAGTATAAACCGATGCCCTCTAGATGATAGTGGGATGATTGGCCTAATGATGTCCATTTCCTATGCTTCGAATGGCCAAGAGGCCACCGTCGGGTGCAAGAATTTAGATGGCAGATGTATGAAATCTGCATGGATCTGGCAAGCCTTGCACTTTTTTGCATAATCAACTGCATCTGCGACCATTGTGGTCCAGTAATAACCCATCTGGCGAAGACGATCTTCTAATTTCGGGCCAGGTTGGTGAGCCCCACAAGTACCGTCATGAGCTTCGTGTAGGGCTTCTTTGGCTTCTACATTTGACAGGCATCTTAGTAGTAGCCCATCATAGGATCGCCAATATAACATTTTTGTCTCTGTATCATAGAAGAATCTGAGGGAACGTCTTCTGATTGAGGTAGCTTCCCTCACATCCTCTGGCGGAATTCTACAGACCGCAAAGTCGATGAGCGGGCGTCTCCAGTCTCATATGTCGTTGGTTACCTGGGCGGAGCAACTCCTACCCAGTTGAAGATTGTTCCTGGGGCAGACCAGTTCATGGCCTATTATGTCAACTAGATGATGAGTATTATTTGGGAGTGCTAAGGAAGCGACGAGACCTGCCAGGGCATCGACTTCGATATTTTGAAGCCTAGGAACATGCTCTATAAAGAACCCCTCCAAGGTTGTAATGATGGCAATTGCTATCTGATAATAGGGAATCAGGTCCTCGTTGCGAACCTCGTATGAACCCCGGATCTGGTTAACAACCAACTACGAGTCAACATATGCTTTCAAGTATCTGATCCCCACTTCTTTTGCTAGTTGGAGTCCAATGACTAGAGCGTTATATTCGGCTACGTTATTCAAACAGGGTTCAGTAAGAGCGTACGCCCGATTGACTACTAGTCTGGAGGGAGAAATCAATACCATCCCGACTCCAGCGACGATATCACCTTGTGGTCCCATTCTTGAAGCACCGTCGAAGAACATGCGCCAAATCGCATCGTACGAAATCATATTCGAGGCGACGACTTCATCTGGAATTTTTTCATAAATTCTGGCTGTTTCTGAGCCTGGATGGGCTGCTAAGAAGTCAGCCAGGGCTTGACCTTTGATAGCCTTCTGCAGAACAAATACCATATTGTATGGGGATAACAGTATCGCCCAGGTGGCTAGGCGAGAACTGAGTGCACCTGGCTTGGTCAGGAGAAACCTGAGGGGATTAACTCATAAAAGGACATGGATGGTCTGCCCTATCACATAGTGTCGTGTTTTCTGAATGACGAACACTAGGGTAAGGTACTTCTTCTCCACGATACTGTACTAATGTTCCGGTCCTACCATCATTCGACTATAATAGTAAATGGCTTGTTCATGTCCCACGTCATTATTCTGTGCTAGCAGAGCACCGAGGGAGTGTTCCATCGCCCGTACATAGAGCAGAAAGGGCTTTTCGGCTACCGGAGCTACCAGAACTGGCGGATTCATCAGGTACTCCTTAATATCATCAAAGGTGCGCTGACATTCCTCGTTCCATACAAAAGAGACACCTTTCCTCATGAGTTGAGTGAAGGGTTGGCATCGCCCTGAGAGGTTAGATATAAACCTCCTGATATAGGCTAGTCTTCCCTGAAGGCCGCAGAGTTTGCGGAGATTCTTTGGTGGATTCATCTCCAGGATTGCTTTTGTTTTGTCGGGATCTATGTGAATGCCCCGGGAAGTAATGACAAAGCCCAAGAAATTTCTGTTGGACACCCCAGAAAAGACTTGGTGCGATTCATCTTCAGGTTGTGTGCCCGCATGGGGTCGAACACTATTCTTAAATCATGTAAATAATCGTTTTTGGTACGGCTCTTGACGGCAATGTCATCTACGTAACACTCCACCATCTTGCGCAAATGATCTCTGAAGATGACACTCATAGCCCGTTGATATGTAGCACCGGCGTTCTTTAGGCCAAAGGGAATGACCGTATAATAATATACGCCGATCAGCGTTTGACATGATGTATGCTTCTCATCATCAGGAGCCATCTTGATTTGATTGTACCCTAAAAAGCCACCCATAAAGGACATGCGCTCGAAGCCACACGTATTATCGATCATTATATCAGTGATCGGAAGAGGGAATTCATCCTTAGGACATGCCACATTCAGATTGCGGAAATCGATGAAGATTTGGATCTTTCTGTTCTTCTTGATGACTAGCACTACGTTGGCTACCCAGTCTGGGTGCTCCTCTTCACGGATGAAACCGCTAGCAATAAGCTTGTTTACTTCTGCCTCGATAGAATTCATGATATCTGGACTAAAACGTCACTGCTATTGCTTGACTGGTTTTGCGTCCGGATAAATGTTCAGATATGGAGTGCAATCTTGGGGTTTAGACCTGGTATGTCTTTATAGCTCTAGGCAAAGACGTCGATATATTCTCTTACGAGTTGTAACAACGAATTTTGTTCGTTGTCTGTCAGACTTTTACTGACGAAGATTAGCTTTGGAGAGGATTCATCGCCAAGGTTAACTTGTACAACCTCATCTTCAGTGGGAGGATCATGAAGTTCAAAGCATTTCTCCTATTATGCATCTAGTTGCTGGACCCACGGCTCCAACTCAAGTGGTTCAAGTAGGTCTTCGTCTTCTTCTTTGAAATCGGCGGATGTCATATTGGCAGATAATGTATGTCTGAATATATCTCCAATACTGCTATCGGAGTCGTAAATGGGTGACTCGGATAAATGAGAGTGCCACTCGCATTCTTTGTCATAACTTTTGGGCGTTATTGGTAGTGTAACATACTCGATGCCACGTCTGGATTTGTGATAATGATCCTGAGGCTTCCCCGCCGGTACCGGCGGCTGTAGAGGCAGTCGACGACCACTACAATAATTCAGACCCGGGGTAGCCTCCATGTCGTACCCCTGCTTTTGCATGAAGTACTCGGCTTGAACACTATACAAGCAGAGCGGTAGTCTTCCAGTGTCGGGTCTGAGGTCGGACTTTTGTGGCGTGAAAGATTGAGGACCTTCTTTTCGGCCAAAGATGATTGTGTGATCCCATCATCTTCTGTCTGGGACCGAAAAGTAAGCACCTTTTATGGGAGCCAGTCGATTCGGGGTACGGACAGTTGTCACCTGTGTGTGCAGGCTCACGTCTAGACAGTCCCGTGCGGCATACGTTAGATTAGGCTTATCATACTCAGAATAGTCTAACGGTAGCCTCTTATTAATGAAATAAGGAATTTTATCCACCGGGATTACATCATCAGGATAGGGGCTATCCGCCTGTGCAACCACGTATTTGTCGAGTTCCTCGTCCGCCTTGGCTATCCCCTGCGATCCCAAAGTTTGGGATGCCGTCTTGGGTAACTTGACCACCAGGGGTTCTGCTTGAGGTATTGATTTGCCTGAAAGTGTTGGATTGACACTTGGCTGCTGACTCATCTTGGGAAGACGGATGACAATGGTTCCAACTGCCTAGGTGTGACAGGAGAACAGAGCACCTCTTTATGCAATATTGTGACAAGGGGTGCATCCCTGCCCGGTTTGCGGGCTTGGAGACAAATTCTCAAGGGTTCTTCTGGCCCTGTAATGGCTTCCGGCTTGTCCATTATATGTTTCCTGGATTTGTCATATAGATAAGCCTCGGAAGGGTAATCAGCTTTGACCCCTTTGAGGGATCAATGTCGGCGAATTTGGTCTTTACGGAACCGTGCTTAATGACATATTTGAAATACTGGTGAAGGATGGATAGCATGATCATATAATCATGTATCCACGAACGTCCCAGGAGGATGTTGTAGGAGGTGTCTGCATCTATGACGTAGCAGGTAACTTCCGTCTTCAGGTCACCAATCTGGTACTTCAACCGGATCTTCCCTAGGGGATAGCTTCTTCTCGAGTTAAAATCGCTAATGGCAGTGTTGATCGCCGCTAGCCGATGCATAGGGATGCCAAGAAGTTGGAGCAGGCTTTTCGGGATGATGCTTATTGACGAACCAGGATCGATATGCATCTGATCCACTTTGACGTCGCCTATGTATCCAGTGTAGTACAAGGGGAAATCATACAAATTGGACTTGATCAACATGTCCTGCGGAGTAAATACGATATTGGGCATTGCATCTGTGCTATCGCCGCCCTGTAGATCTGCGGGCGGGTCATCCCCTGGAGGCTTGACCTGAGCTAAGTAGGCATCACCATTCTGGAGTGCCTCCCTTAATGCGACACGAAGATCCTTGGAGAGCCTTAGAAGCTCTTATAGCGACAACTTTGCTGGCGTATTAGCCAATTGTGCTAGTATGTCGAAGTTGTAAGGTCTTTCTAGTCCCTGAGGTATATCATTGCGGAGTGGCCTGTCGAAGCGGGTCTCCCTTGTCTTGGACTTATCCGCCAGTGGAGGTTGAGATGGCCATGGAACATCAGAAGGAGGCAACGTTATCGGCTGAGGATCTTGAGCTGGACTATCCCGTGCAGGTTGGACTTGTGCTTCGGACCGGGTAACGACATCTGCAACTTCTTCAGCTTCAGCTAAAAATGTGTGGCAGGCTTTAGACTTCCTGCCCTTCTTCTTGTTGGGAGGAGGTGACACCTCCTGGGTAACTTCGGGCACCAAGTCTGGATGCACCCACATGATCTCTCCTCGCGATGTGGTGAGAGGTACCAGTCCAGATGTCTGGTTCCGGACGGATGGAAGATTAGTAACCTCCATTATTGCCCGAAGGACAGGTATTTCCCCGTCTGGAGTACTTGTCGGAGGAAAGTTGTCGAACTGAATAGATACCATGTTTTCCGCCACGGTAACCTCTTCAAAATCTATCGACAGAGCTTTTGAGTCGAAAAGACTTTGGATGCACCGCTTCAATTAGAAACAATTATGAGTGGTATGATGGAAATAGCGGTGGAAGTGATAGTATTTTGGATCCTCCATTTCCGCTGCTCGGGGCTCACGTCTTGGTGGAGGGAGCTGAATCCTACCTCCTTGCAGGAGCATGTCGAAGATAGGTTTAACATGACTATCTTCAAATGAGTAGTTGATCTTGGGCTACGAACCTTCCGCCTGTTTTTGTTCGAGCTTCTGGGTCGCATCAGTGACCATGGCTTGTTTGCCCTTACTGTCCTGGTTGGTGGTGGTGCCACTGTTGTTGTTGCTGGAGGTGGACCCAGGACGTCTGCCCTCATCTTCTCTATCTGGGATGTGTAATCCCAACTGGAGAGCCTTCTTCAATTTTGCTTCCGCGTTGGTAGCACTTATGATGAAGGTCGGTCAATCTCTGAACTGATCGTCACCCATCCAGAGGCTAATTACAGGAAGCAGCTTCTTCTGGCAGATTTTAATTAAGGAGCTCTCGGGATTGCGTTGGGACAATCTCATTGCGGTTTGGCAGAACCACTCGATATAGTTCCTTGTGAGCTCCCTCCCTCCCTAAACGACGTCTATGAGAGATGACATCGTTACATCATGCCCCACTTCGTAGAATCTCTCCAGGAATATGTGCTTGAAACCGTTAAAAGAGTGAATGCAGTTGTCAGGAAGGTTGCTGTACCAGTTGAACGCGATCCCCTCCAATGCTCCGATGAATATTCGCGTGAGGATGGCATCACTATGCGGTAAGTGGTCGGTTGTGACTTCAAAGTAGGTCATGTACCGACTAACAGAGGTCTTCCCATCATAAGAATCGATATGGAACAGTTTGTACCACGGTGGAAAAGGCACATCTCTCCATGCAACGGGGTATGGCTGCCGTATTCTGAGATCTCGAGAGGAATCTCGGGCATTAAACATTGCCCGAAGCTCCTGAACTTCCCTCCTTGCCTCCTTAGCTTCATTAGCAGCTGAAGGAACGGATGGTGTTACGGGATTATCACCTAAATGAGGGGCGATCGTATTGGAGTCCGCATTGACTGCGGGTTCTAAGCTTGTTTGTCCAGGCGTTCTTGCTGGTTGAGCTGGCAAGGCGGCTTTGATCTCGTCCACAGACTTGAGCAAGGATAGGATCATGGATTCTAACACTTCTAGCCGTTGTCGGTCGGAAGGTGTTTCGTGGTCGTTGTGAGTCATAAAGACTGTTCTCACGTGGGTAAAGATGGAGGGGATTGTGGCAGAGGTACTCTTTGTGCCGTACACTTGTATAAAGAAATTGTCAGGGAACTTCGGAATGCCATCTTCCTCCGACTCGGAAGGGGTGCTACCTCCTGTGCAGGAAGCCGCATCGTCTTGGTAAGGGTGGTGGCCCTCAGGGAAATCCGATTCTGTTGCTGAGTTCTGGAGGATCTCTGCCCCCTGTGTGTGCTCTTGGTACATCGGGTTGTCGCATACAATAAGGGGGCTGCTACTCCCAACTTCATCTACACTCATGGAGGCCGACGGTGCACCCTCGGGTGCCGGAAGCTTCTTCTTGGATCGAGTGCCTAAATAGACACACCCTGTGGTTGATGGAAACCCCCCGGATGAGGGTCTCCTTGCAATACTGGCCGAGATACCCGGGCTGGAAGAGCCTATCTTCTTTCCTCCCTTGCCAGGAGGAACTTTTTGAGTTGAATTATAGGAGGCGAAAGGAAACTCTTCGTCCCCTAGAAGTTGCACAGGTGCTGGCTGCTGCAGTTGCTAGAAAACTGATTGCCGATCTTCAGGTGCTGCTGATTTGTTGCAACAACAGTTGATGATGACTTAGGTGCAATGTTGCCCCGAAAGGGACTCATTGCATGCTGATGCTGCTGTCTTACGTTTGTGAGTAATCACGTCACGTAAGTCGGTAGGAAGCTACTCTACCTTGGCACCAAACTTGTGAACTCGGAAATCTCGAGCGTACTGGTGCTTAGGCATCATATTTGCTCCCTGATCTGTGGATAGTAAAAGCACTTGCTCTGGATCTTCAGAGGGAGACTTTAAAGACCCACCCTGTCCGTTAGCCCTTGGGGACTGGACGTGGGTGGTTCTGTACAACTTTCCGTCAGGAGCTCGTGTAACAGTCAACGGGGCCCGCTGACAGTTAGCAACTTGGACAGTTGACTGGACTGGTTGGGCTCGCACTGCCCTAGACTTTTTTGACTTAGCACCCAAAGGCGCATAGTAAAAATTGTCCAGATTGATACATCCCATATCTTTAGTGAGCCGCATGGCGTCGGGCTCGTATGAGAGGCGGTCGAATACGGAGCTTCTGACAGGGCCGCATGAGACGTCCTGTTTGAGGCCAGGATTGGTCGTCGCATGGACCATCTTTCTGCAGCTAGCGTTGGCTGCCGCATGGATCATTTTCCTGCGGTCACAGTTGGCTATCGTATGAGTCGTCTGCCTGCGGCCAGAGTTGGCTTTCGTATGGACAGACTGTCGATCTCCTCTATGCGGCTTCTTCTTTGTCCGCATGGAGTTCCCTTGTTCCCCCAAAAACTCAGTATCGTAATGTTTTCCTCTGCTCGTTTTGGGGACAGTGGGGTCTTCTGCAGTCCGATGTAAAGTCGCGGGAGAGCTTTGGTCACCGTCTTAGGCTGTAGAAGGAGCTTCTTCGAGAACTTGGTCGGGGGCAACTGTTTTGTGCACCGACGCCTTGCGAGTCCTCTTTGGGTTAGCTCGCTTCTGAGACGGGCTAGCGCTCCCTTCAGAGAGCAATTCTTCAAAGGCTTGTTGGTCGAAGTGAACCACAAGCATCTGCTGTATAGAGCCGAGCTTGGACACGTCAGATTGCATCACCAACTTTTTATCGAAAGAAAAGGAAGTCCCCAGCAGAGTCGCCATCGTGTTTGCCATAAAAATCAAAGACAGGTATTACAAAACACTGAACTTGATTGCAAACTCGCTTGTACAAAGGAAAGCCTAGAAAGAAATCCTAGGAAACAATCTAAGTACAATTGTTTAGTTTTGATTCTGGGGGGTGACGGTGGAGGCTCGGGAAAGTGATATCAACTCTGTCTTACTCCGTGGACTATCTGATGCAGTCTCTAGCTCGTGAAGAAATTGCTTTTCTCTTGAAGGTTGTCAGCCTCGGATTGCCAACCATCTTGTAGGGGTGTGGCACCCTGCTATTTATAGTGATTTCGGGATGAAGGATATTTTGAGCCGCATAAATGACCACGTGGCAAATCCCCGGGCCACATGGCCGTAATCATGCCTCGAGACTCGGTATGTGACTAATAGCTTGGGATTTGTTAGGATTTGTTGTGATTTTATCGTTATAGCAAATCTGAGCAGTTGAGAACAGGTTAACTTGTCACGTGCATCAACTAATCTTCTGTGGCGAGCCGTATGAAGGATGTCTCCTGGCCGAGCCGCATGAGGAATGTCTCATGGTTGAGCCGCATGAAAGAATGTCTCATGATCGTACCGCATGAAGGAATGTCACATGACCGAGCCGCATGAAGGAATGTCTCATGACCAAGCCGCATGAAGGACGTCTCATGACCGAGCCGCATGAGGGAGTGTCTCATGACTGAGCCGCGTAAGGAATGTCTCATGACCGAGCCGCATGAGGAATGTCTCATGACAGAGCCACATGAGGAATGCCTTCTGACCGAGCCGCATGAAGGACGTCTCATGACCGAGCCGTATGAGGAATGTTTCATGACTAAGCCGCATGAAGGATATCTTCTAGCTGGATGGGTATGGGGGCCCTAGAAAAAGGTGTCGTGCCGAATGTCACAATTTGAGAGAGTTTTATTTGTCTCCCTCTTGACTGATCACCTTGTTCGAAGAAGATTTAACGGTAGACACCTTCAGAAGATTGTGATGCGCTTGACTGAGATGATGCGCCTGACTGAGACAGAGTAATACATCTAATTGAGAGCAGGCCGTTACAACATCTTCAATTGGCATCATGTTTCCGAGATGATGTTGGAAAGGCGCAGTAGGTCACAGTCGCTGAAATACAGACTGCCTTGATAATGGAGCCACTGTCATGTAGCAGCAGTAGTTGATGGCGGCTTGGGTGCAGTGATGTCCTGGAAAGAGCTCCTCACACATCATGGTTGCTTCTCTCTCTTTGTGTTTGTGAATGACCACCTCTCGCAGGTTGAGAGCATATTGATCTACCTTTACATCCGTTTTGTGGGCCCGGGTATCCCGAGCGCCAGGGTGCGTACGTATCATATTTGCTCCATGATCTGAGGCTAGTAAAAGCACTTGCTCTCTTTGTAGGAAGACTTTTGGGACCATCACATTTGCTCCCTGATCTGAGGCTAGTATAGCACTGCGCTCGATCGTTATAGGAAGACTTTTGAGACACACCTTGTCCGTCCACATGTAGGATTGGACGCGGGTAGTTCTGTATAACTTTCCATCAGGAGCCCGTATAACAGTTAACGGTGTCCGCTGACGGTCAGCAGCTTGGACAGTTGAGTGGGCTTGTTGAGCCCACACTGCCCTAGACTTCTTCGACTTAGCACCCCGAAGGTGCGTAGTAGGAAGAGTCCAAGTTGGAAGTAGGGAAGAGAAGTTGGTGCCCTTTTCAAAGGAGGCAAGGGGGCTCTATTTATAGAATGGAGTGAGCCCTTTCTTCTTCTCCTTTCCGATGTGGGACTAAAAGCAATATTTTCCTTGCTTCTACAAATACAACTCCAATATATACATAAATTAACCCAGCACTAATATATACAGAAATGAGCTCCAATAAATGCGTAAATAAACTCCAATAGTCGCAATATAGTACATATCGACAAATTTGTTCAATAATAAATAAATTCCCTCAAGTTCATACAAACTCATCGATAAAAAAGCCAAAAATTAAACAAAAATAAAACTAATGGCAAAGGAGGTGGCGGAGGCATAGTCGGCCGTCCAAATGCATATATCTGCCCAAAAACCAAAGTGATGATCCACTGTACGTCCTGGGTAGGAACGTCTACAAGAGTCGGCAGCATGACAAGAGGCACAGTGGTCGTCGGAGGAGCCGATGTAGTAGGCGCTGTGGTTGGAGGAGGAGTCGTTGCCAGAGGCGCTGATGTCGAAGTTGGAGCCGGTGTAGTGGCGGTAGGAATCAGACCTGCTGTGTTTAGAATTTCGGTCATCTGGGTCATGTGACCCTGTAGGCCCACCAAAATCTGTGTAATCTGTCACCAAGTATAGGTACCGGCTATATCGTCGGTCTATGTATCTACAGATGGAGGTAGAGGTGGAGGTGGAGATAGAGCAGCTCTGGAATAAACGGACGGTTGGGATGCCAATGATCCGGTACCGTACATACTACCCTCTTTCCCTCTACCGACGGCTTGTATCCACAAGTCGTTCTTCAAAGCCGACGTCGGTGGCTGACTAGTCCCAGCTCCCTCCTCGGCAGTCCCTCCCTCACCGACTCGGCTCTCTAAAGTCTCATACGTTTCCTATATTTATATAGGTGAATAGATTTAGAGTTAATATTCATATTTTATTTACTATTAAGTATTGTTATTGTTAGGTTCCCATATGTCTCGTAAATTTTTCTTTGATTTATAGTGCTACTTAGGGTTACGATTTAGAGTTAGGACTAACTATTTAGGTAAACTAAATATAGTTAAGTACGTAAAGACAAAGAAGAAATTGAATACGATATAAGACTCGAAAAACTTACATAGGCATTGGTCACCCGATCATCTACGAGCTTTCCGTCCTTCTTTCGCTTATGGGTACGCTTGAAAACTTTAGAAAAGTCGATGACGTTCAGGTCGACGCTTGCCCTGGCGACCACCTCGCACTGTAACAATTAAACATCAATTTATAATTAAATATTAAATTTAAACAATTGAAGAAAGAACAAATAAGAACACTCACCATCCATCGATAATGCTCTGAAATTGGTATAGATCCACCCATGTGGTGACCACCCTTAGTACGGGCAGCCTTTGCCTTCTCATAGTTTGCCTTATAAGCCGGAGTGTCTATTTTCTTCTTCATTGCCTCCAAGAATTTTTTCTTCAACAATTCCTTGCGAAGAGCACTATTTAGTGTAGCCAACGCCTTTTGGTCGTTAACCATATCGCTCAACCTCTTGCTAGCGACGGAATTGTAGAAGTTGCGGATCGCTTGATCTCTGTGCGCCGGCCACCAGTACAACTTCTATAAATAATATAAAATAAAAATAGATAAGAAAATATTTAATGTAAACAAAGATGGTATTATTTAGGGATACCCCAAGCATCTCGAGCCAAATGAATCGTCTATCAAGTGGCATGTCCCCAAAGTTTAGATAGGGACCATAGAATTTATAATGCATCAAGTCGCCTAAATCTCTACCAGCCTGGAGCAAAAAGAACCTAGAATTAACAAAACAATGTACCATTAAAAAATAAAGAAAGTATGAATAAATGTATATAATAACAATTATATACTTATATCGCTCTATCGGCCCACATCTCTGGATGAGTGATATTGGCTGGCCGCTCTAATAGAGTAGGAGGATCTGCAAATCCTGATCGACGTATGTATACTCTACGGTCCACCAAAAGGCTAGGATATGGATTCGCACTACCAGAATAAGTCATTTTAGCTACGCCTAAAGACGTCGCTAAAACGGCAATTTTCGTCGCTAAAAATATTTAGCGACGAAATTACCAACGTTTTGGGCTGGTCGCGGAAATGTAAGTCGTTGATCTTCAAAACGTCGCCAAACGTCGCAAGTACCGGCGTTTACCGACGTATATATACGTCGGTATATTACCGACGTCTACCGTCGTGTCGTCGGTGTATTAGCGACTTGTATGACGTCGCTACGACGTCGGTAACTTTACCGACGATTACTGTCGTGTCGTCGGTGGTTTAGTGACGTGTTCAAGTCGCTACACGTCGGTAAAACCCTGGGAATTCCTAGGATTATTACCGACGTGCACCGACGTTTACCGACATTTTCCGACGTATATTGACGTCGGTAAACGTCGGTAAACGTCGGTAAACGTCGCTAAATCTGCAAAAAAATAATAAAAATAAAATACAGAATGTCTATTTCTTCCTGCAGTTTAAAAATATAACTATTTCTCACTGTAGAATAGGATCCAAACAATCACAGAATCTCTATTTCTCGATGTACACAGGTTTCAGTCCCTATAACCAAGTCTACAACAATCACACAATGTCCAGTTCTCATACTGTCCATTTTTTGCTGTACACAGATTTCAGTCCCTATAACCAAGTCTACAACAATCACTACCAAAATTTATCGATTTAGCGACGGCCAGATCCGTCGCCCATCCGACGAAAATTTCTATTAGCGACCGATCACTGACGGGTCTTGGCAAAAAAAACCCGTCGGCAATCAGCTCGTCGCTAATAACGGTCCGTCGCTACGTAGTCGTCAAGCGACGGAATAGCGACGGCATTTCGACTTCACAATACGAAGCATTGTCGACTACTTTCCGACGATACTAATCCGAAATGGTATATAATAATCTAACACGGCCGATACCTATCGGATATGACCGATACCAAATCGATAAGGCCAATATGAATCCTAGCTATATGGCCGATACATATCGGATAGGACGATACCAATTCGCTAAGACCAATACCAACCAATACGGCCCATACCAAAACGATAGATCGATACTAATCCGATACGGTCAATACTTATAAGTACCTACGGTCCAGGAGGTTGATCCGCTAGTACATCCATGTATGATCAACGAAGTAACGATCCATTTTAATTGCCAAGTATGGGAACGAATGGCTCAGAACACAATCCAAAATTCATTCTAGCATACATTAGTGTGAATCATCTATGTTCTGTACATATGGTGTAGTATATGTTCTTATCGTATCTAGTTTCTGAAGGATATAACAGAATCAAGATGAACTCACATAATGTAATACTAAGACATCATCTACTACTATATAAGATATAGTGATAGGTTGTTGTATCATCATTGCCGAGGGATGAGGGTCCGAGGACGTCGGTAAACGTCGCTAAATCTACAAAAAAATAAAAAAAAATAAAATACATAATGTCCATTTCTCCCTGCAGTTTAAAAAGATAACCATTTTTCACTGTAGAATAGGATCCAAACAATCACAGAATGTCCATTTCTCGCTGTACATAGGTTTCAGTCCCTATAACCAAGTCTACAACAATCATACAATGTCCAGTTCTCAAAATGTCCATTTCACATGCTTAATTGCCAAGTATAGGAACGAATGGCTCAGAACACAACCCAAAATTCATTCTAGCATACAGTAGTGTGAATCACCTATGTTCTGTACATATGGTGCAGTATATGTTCTTATCGTATCTAGTATCTGAAGAATGTAACAGAATCAAGATGAACTCACATAATGTAATACTAAGACATCATCTACTACTATATAAGATATAGTGATAGGTTGTCGTATCATCATTGCCGAGGGATGAGGGTCGGAGGACAAATACCGCTCGAGTGAGCCAAAGGAATGCAGCCACTTCCCTCCCTCCATTCACCATCTCCCTCTCTCACGCTATCAACGTCACAACTTTTCCACCTCAAGTTCTGATCAAGCATCTTCCTTCTCCTCTCCTCCACTATGGCTCTGGACCCATCTGCTCCTCTCTACTTCCCTTCTTCTTATTTACTCTCTCAGCCACATATGATATCCACCTCAAGTGTAGAGTCGGGGGAGAAGTGGGCAGGAAGAGGAGGAGGAAGCAGCACAGCCGACGGCATGACCCGGAGGAAGTACAGAGGTTTTCTTCAACATCCGTAGGAGAACTATAAGGATATATCTTTTCACAACATATCACCTTGTCAAAGACCCTTAATGTGACAACCATGTTACCGAGGTGTCGGAAGACTAACATGTCATAATTTTCTAAGCCGTATGTTTTGACATAATCCTCCAAACTCTTTCCTGCTATATAGTAATCCAAGATTACTACATAGGAGGAAAGAGTTGGGAGGATTATGTCAAAACACACGGCTTAAAAAATTATGACATGTTAGTCTTTCGACACCGCGGTAACATGATATTCACATTAAAGGTCTTTGACAAGGTGACATATTGTGAAAAGATATATCCTTATAGTTCTCCTACGGATTTGAAGAAAACATCTGTACTTCCTCCGGGGCATGCCGCCGGCTGTGCTGCTTTCCCCTCCTCTTCCTGCCCACTTCTTCTCTACCGACTCTACACTTGAGGTGGATATCATATGTGGCTGAGAGAGTCAAATAAGAAGAAGGAAAGTAGGGAGGAGCAGATGGGTCCAGAGCCATGGTGGAGGAGAGGAGAAGGAAGATGCTTGATCAGCATTGTCTTCCGGATCGTCCTCATCAAGGCATAACGGGCTGCTCAGCGTGCCCAGCTTCTTCAACTTCTCGCTGGCTGTAGAGTCGAAATGGGAACGGGTCCTCTTTGCCGGCCTGGAGCTCTGACTCACATAATGTAATATTAAGACATCATTTACTACTATATAAGATATAGTGATAGGTTGTCGTATCATCATTGCCGAGGGATGAGGGTCGGAGGACAGTCAACTTTATCTACGACTACATAGTTTCTGCCTCGCCAGTCGAATGGCTGCAGAGACTATGTCCTGATCACCATGTCGTACCGTAGATTAATGCAAATAGAGCTGGAGCCAAAATACAGAAACCAAAATACAAAATACAGAATCCAATCCCTGGGTTCGCCGAAAATACAAAACACAGTTCTAATTTATATGTATTTTAAGTGTGAGAACGGATGGCTCAGAACACAACCCAAGATTCATTCTAGCATACATTAGTGTAAATCATCTATGTTCTGTACATATGGTGTAGTATATGTTCTTATCGTATCTAGTATCTGAAGAATGTAACAGAATCAAGATGAACTCACATAATGTAATACTAAGACATCATCTACTACTATATAAGATATAGTGATAGGTTATCGTATCATCATTGCCGAGGGATAAGGGTCGGATGACAGTCAACTTTATCTACGGCTACATAGTTTCTACCGTGCCAGTCGAATGGCTGCAGGGACTATGTCCTGATCACCCTGTCGTACCGTAGATTAATGTAAATGGAGCTGGAGCCAAAATACAGAAACCAAAATACAAAATATAGAATCCAATCCCTAGGTTCGCCGAAAATACAAAACATGGTTCTAATTCATATATATTTTAAGTGTGAGAACGGATGGCTCAGAACACAACCCAACCGGAGAGGATACTCTGAGAGATCCATCTGAGTAGGACGTATACTCTGAGAGATCACCTTTACATTAATGATATCAGTAGTGGGATTGAGTGTTGAAGGAGATATTATCAGAGTATACGTCCTACTCAGATGGTTCTCTCACCGTTAATAATTTTTTCTGACGGCATGGTAGATGTGCTCCCTAAACAGATTCTTGCTCCGAGCCAAAAGTTTGCCCCGGAGCTCAAGTGGACATTCTTCGTGTAGAGCTCGAGTGAGAGGTTCCTGACAGCATGGTGGTCTCCTTTGTCAAAGTATCCGTGCTCGTCCCATAACCAATATGGGATGAGCACGGATACTTTGACAAAGGAGACAACCATGCTGTCAGGAACCTCTCACTCGAGCTCTATACGAAGGATGGCCACTTGAGCTCCGGGGCAAAGTTTTGGCTCGGAGCAAGAATCTGTTGAGGGAGCACATCCACCATACCGTCAGAAAAAATTATTAACGGTGAAAGACCCATCTGAGTAGGACGTATACTCTGATAATATCTCCTCCAACACTCAATCCCACTACTGATATCATTCTTGTAAAGGTGATCTCTCAGAGTATACGTCCTACTCAGATGGATCTCTCAGAGTATCCTCTCTGGTTGGTTGTCGTGTCATCATTGCCGAGCGATGAGGGTCGGAGGACAGTCAACTTTATCTACGGATACATAGTTTCTTCCTCGTCAGTCGAATGGCTGTAGGGACTATGTCCTGATCACCATGCCGTAGTCCAATACAATCCAGAGATTGACACTGTACTAATTCATATATGTAGTCCAATACAAATAGTCTAATACAAAAATAATACAATACAAATAGTCCAATACAAATAAGTACTAATAGCTAATGAGAACCACACAGCTCACGCAAATGCTCAATGATACGATTACGCAACTACCTCGAAAAAACGAGATCTTTGGCGTGAGAAGAGATGTCGTCCCTTGCAAGTGTTGCATAAATAGAACTCCCGGTCTCACTAGCTACCGGTGTTGGATGAATAGAACTTCCGGTCTCACTAGCAACCGGTGCCACTTCCTCCTTAACTGTAGGAGGAGCCACCTCAGCATTCACTGTTTCTCTCAAACGACGTGCCGCTCCTCGGGTCGTGGGTGCCATCTGGTAAGATCAATAGTCATAAATAATATAATTGTAATATAATTGTAACATTGAGCCACTGTGAACTTAGAGGGTTGCAGGCTGTGATATCTAGTCGAAATTACATATCAAATCCAACTGACTGCACAAGCTAAACAAGCAAAACTGTAAGCAACAAAGGGCATCACTATGAACCCATAAGCCCACACTCTCTACCAATATCCAACACTCACTCACACAGACACATACACACAATAACTTCCTGCTGTCACCAGGATAGATTTCCCTCTCCCTATCTCATATACCCTTATATATATATATATTGTGAGACACATATACTCACTATTCATCCTCACATCCCTCTCACTATAACCTGCCACTCAGTACACACACAGACATGGTAAGGACACTGACACTAACATAGGATACCTCAGACGATCACTTCCCACTGACACATATCTCACTCATGCCCTTCACTCTTGAGTCACACACACAAGCCTCTATTGACAGGAACTCACTCTCCTATGACACCGCCCTAACATCTATGTAGCTCACTGATACATCCCTAAATCGACTATATATGCACACACTCATTGCCCTTAACCCACATCTCCTGTACACACATTAACACTACTCAGATACATTCACGAATGGCCTATAGGCACACCAAAATACTCTCAACACATAACACTCAAGACACTTAACACATATGCACTGTCAAGTGACAGTTCACTTTCACTAGAATAAATCACAAATTCACTCATTTGACACATGTACACTATAAATGACAGTTCATTCACTGAGCAGCACACTCACAACATGGCACCCTCTACTTACTCAAGACACTCAAAATAGTGGTGTACACAGGAAGATATATAGACCACATTAATTTAAAACAGTAACAACTTTTAGAAGAAGAGAAGGAATAATCAGAGCCAAACAGCCCCCTTCCCCTCTTCATTCACTGTCACTGAATTCAAATGGAACCGAACTTCTCATTCACTGTCACTTAATACAACTATACTACAAGAGTGGGGGTTAGGGTTTACCTACACCGAAGGGGTTGATCGGGAGGGGGGTCACCGGAGGGGAGGAGAACCAGAGGCGAAGGCAGAGGCGGAGGGGAGGGAAAGGAGCGCCTGCGGAGGGGAAGGGGGGTCACTGCGCCGGGATGTAGGCGGAGGGGAGGGGAAGGAGCGCTTGCGGAGGGGAGGGGAAGGAGCGCCGGCAGAGGGGAAGGGGGGTCACGGCGCCGGGCTGTAGGCGGAGGGGAGAGGAAGGAGCGCCTGCGGAGGGGAAGGGGGGTCACGGCGCCGGGCAGTAGGCGGAGGGGGGCTGAAGATCGGGGAGGGAGTTCGAAAATTTGGGGCTCGATAATTTGGGGCTCGAAAATTTGGGGCTCGATTGAGTGGAGGAAAAAGAAAACCCAATCATTGCCCTATATTACAAATTTAGCGACGACAAATAGAAACGTCGCTAAACGTCGCTAATGTAAAAACTATAGCGACGTTTACCGACTATTCTGTAATGTTATCTTTTATGAAATTAAAGCTGGTCGATAGACGTAGCAAATAGTGTCGTTTGGTGACGTCGTTTTAGGACGTCGCTAATATGAAAAATGTTGGCGATGTCTTCCTTTAACGTCGCTAATTTCGTCGTTGATTTGACTTATTTTGGTAGTGTCGTCCCAGTAGGAGCAACAGGTGTAGTCTCCGGCATAGAAGATGGGGCACCAGCACCGGTAGTAGTATATGTTGAAAGAATATCAGGGCTAGCTCCGCCGACTGATGAACGAATGAATAACAGAGATAAGCCATCCTCCACATCAACCACCATTGTCCATAACTCTTCTACGATCTGCATCTGGAGTACTAGGAGGAGCAGGAGGGCGGGACCCAGATCCTCAATGTCGTGTACGTCCTGGACCCGCCATATGCAAATCTGAATGAAATAAAAAATGGTGTGATGATACAAATAATTAATGCAAATCTAATAAAAATTAAAAAATGGTATGTTGATACAAATAATCAATGCTAATCTAATAGAAATAAAAAATGGTGTGATGATACTCATAAGTAGGTAATACGTACTAATCTTCTTCATCTTCTTGGTATTCTGAATCTTCTTCATTTTTACGACAACTTCCACTTTCACCTTCATCTTCAAATTCTTCTTCCTTATCTGATACGTCCATTTCAGACTCCTCCTCTATATAAGACACATCTTCTAAGTCAAGCTCTTTGTCAACTATATCATCTGCTACAGTAACGTCAACCTTCATATCATCAATACCGGCTAAACTCATATATGTTGTTTGAGGCATGACTACCTCATCCTCCTGGTATGCTTGATCTCCAATATTATGTGTATTTCTTGCTTTAGTTTGGCATACAGTCCAGCAATCAAGAGTACTGCGACGTCGACTAGGATAACTCGTGTAGCTTGGACCATTTGACTAGCCAACACAAATGGTTCAAAACCTACAGAACTTTTTTTGTGTTTTATATCAATAAATTCAAACTATTTATCAATTCTCCATCCTTGCTTGGGTGTTGTGTCAAACCAATCACATTTAAACAACACAATTTTGGTATGAAAAGAGTAATCTAGCTCTAGAATATCTCTTATAACACCGTAATAGTCAAATTCTAGATCGGTATCGTAGACTGAACCACTTAACATATTTCAGAATTTTTTGTGTAATTAGCCTCCACATCAATAAATGAGTGATTGATAGGCTTATCAGTGGTTCTAAATTTGAAGCAATTGATAGTATATGCATCCCAACTTTTTGCCCTTTTGTTTGGTTCTATAGATAGTTGTCATGACCCGTACCCACATTTTCGGATACGAGACGTGGCCAAGCCAGCCTACGCCGCAGAGTCGGCGGTAGAACGTTGTCAAGCCCACAAGAAATAATTGCTCAAAATAAACATTATTGCTCATTCATATTTCTAAATTTATTACAACATTTACAATATTTAAAATTAAAGAAAATACAAAGTTCTCATAATAAATAAAAATGATACAACTACTATCTATTTCTAGGTTGACCTCAGCATACCCAAGCCTTCCCAATGCTAAGAATGACCGCGGCTAAACCTGAAAAATGTTGGTTTCCAGTCAGGAATAGAACAAGCACACAAACCGACAGCAATACGAAAACACAATAGAATTATCAAGACATGAAAATAACATATGAGGTATGAAAACTAGAAAGTACTGATGACATAGCACGGTCGAAAAGACAAGAAAAACAAATAAAATACAACTACCTATGTGGTGTGAAATATCTGTTTCGACATGTGAACGGCTAGGGGGTAAATCCGGCACCCTGCACGTGTCGTGTGCAGCTGCTATTCTCTACGAAAGATAGGGAAGATAGTTCTGGGTAGTCCACATGTCTACTAAGATATTTCCCCTCCCGACTACTCCGTGTGACGAGCGTGTCAACAAGCAGCAAGACATATGTATAAGCATGAAATGAAGAGACTACTATGAATCGAAAAGCAATCAGAAAGTGTACTTGCCAGAGGTCCTTTGCTGGTGAAACTAATAATTCCATTGTTTCAGGATAGCTCGATTGGCTAGGGTCGGTGTGTAAGAGTCCAAAGCCACAAGAAAATATGGATACGATCAGTCATGATTTAAGATTAATCTAAGGGAAAATTATTTTTTGAAAAGGAAAATTCCTTAATTAGAAAAATAGTATACTTTTATTCATAAAAATATTTATAGCCCTATAAACCTTATATAAAAGCCCGATGGTTTTGAAACCCCGTTAAAAAAACCATTTTGAAAATACTTATAGGTAGACTTGTAAACTTATTTTTTTTAAAATAAGTACATATTAATAATTATAAGCTTCTAAAGTCAAAATCCATTTAAAGTCCAATATTGCCCATCTCTATTTTAGAGAAACTACTTACAAACTACTTTTGAAATATTTTTACATTTATTTAATAGAACAATAACACTACCATGTCAAAATAATAATACTAATAGTAATTAATCAAAATATTAATGAGTATATTGGTATATGCATACAAAATGCTGTAAATAGTACAATAGACTAATACGTAAACTTGTATATGTATACAGAGAGCAAACATAATTTTTAACCATTAAAAGAAATCCCACATAATACTAATACAACCCATTTAAATAAACTAAATGACATAGTGTTGTGGGCTTGAAGCCCAATCCTCTGCTGGATCACTGTCACTGATCCAGCCAACACTAACACAAACAAAATAAGAAATAAAAAACCACAAAAAACCCAAAAGTACATAAAACCAGCAACTTCTCTTCTCTCTGGAGAGAGAAGCTTCCAAGAAACGAAAAGGAAGGGGATGAAAAGGGATCCTTATCGGAGAACAGGTCAGGAGTGAGGGAGTAGAAGCAACTCGAGAGGAGTGGAGGCGGAGACCTGGATGAGGAGCTGGTCGAGATCGGCTACGGGCGGCATTTCAGGAGGTGGGGGCTCGCGCGCGCACGGAGCACGGAGGGCGGAGGTGTTCATCTGACCGCGGATCCCTCGAACGGTGGCTCGGATCTGGCGCAGGTGGTCGGGCACAGGAGGTGCGGCACAGATCGTCAGGTGGCGCTGCGGTCGTGCTGCGCACGCCACCTATCAGTGCGAAAGAAACCGTCGGGTCACGCCTCTGCTGGGCAGTGCATCGACTTGGGAGCAGTCGCACGAAGGAGGGCTATGGCTCGAGGAGATGAGTGACAACGGTGGTGGTGGACGATTCAGGTGGTGGTAGGTGGCATGAGGGGTTCGGGAGGGGGATCGGCCACTCGTCAGGCGGAGCTTCGCGACGGCTCACCTGCGCGGGGGCACGGTGATCTAGGGCACGGCGGAGAGGGGTTCGGCTGCGACGGTACTGGCACTGCTAGACGCGGGTCTCGTTGGGCGGTGGCGAGGAGAAGTTCGAGTCCAGATCTGGAACTCCGGTGCCGTCGCTGGCCGTGAGGAAGTGAAGAGGGCAGGGTCGTCGGTCAGGCACTAGTGAAAAACCGCCGGGGTGGACGCCGGCTGGTCACTGCTCACGGCATCGGGCCGTCCACTCGCGGAACTTGGATATGCGGTCGGCGCTGGATTCGGCTACGACTGCAGATGGCGGAATAGGGCATGTCACCGGTGGAGTCGTGCGGAGAAGAGGGCGGGATCCACGATGTCCGACCTCGATACGGTGGTACTACTCGGTCGGTCGGGTGACTCCGAGTATGGTTGCTGCGCCAGAGGCGGTGGCTTCAAGCGAGGTTAGGCTGGGTCGATATATGGATTTCTTTTGTATTTTGTTTTGGTTTGTATCCAGTATCGGACACAGAATTTTATGTACTACGAATCAATGGAATGGGGTGGTGGACACGGGACACTCAGGGTCGGACCCGACTGACACGGCACATATTCTGTGTATTGGTTGATGATTCCGGCCGGTGGCCGGTGGTTTAATGGTGGTTCTGGCAATGGTGGCGGCGATGAAGTTCGGATGTGGCTGTGTTGTGGTGGCATCGGCTGGGTTGCTACTCCTTATATATAATGTTTGGCCACGAGAAAGGAGATAACGATGAAGGAGATAAGTGGTTGATTTCAATTCAGATTTGAGTAGACCATTAAGGGGATTATGAGTACTCTCCTAACGATTTTGAGCAGTTGTCCTGGGAATATAGTTTGGATTTGACAAATGGGTTTTTGCAAAATCCCTTAGTAGGATAGAAATATTAGTTTAAATCGATATTTAACCCAAGCAAATCATATAAATTAAAATCTAAAATCAAATAGTTATTATCATAATTCAGATAATGCTTAATTCTATCAATCTAATTTTGGATAATTAATACTCCTAGAAATTTAATTTAATTATAATGATATTATTAAACAATTTAAAACATATATCTTTAAAAGTTCAAAAACTTATATTTAAAAATACTTTGATGAATCTTTTATTTGTTTCCACAGCACTTATGATATTTAAATTATTCAAAACCAAAACTTTTCAAGAAGATAATTATCGTATCCAATAAAATATCAATTAATCAAAATTAGTAATGAAAGTAAAACTAGCTCTCTTTAATAATTTTAAAAAAATACATTTAGCCAAATCTAAATCAAATGATGTTTTAAACACAAAATGATCTAATCACGACATATTAATGATTGCCAAAATTAGTTTAAATAAATTCAAACCTTTTATAAATGAATCACCATTTGGTGATACTACTAAATATTCTAAAACCGCGTAAAGCATATAAATTGAACAAACCAAAATTAATAATTTGATTATATTAATAATAAAGAATAATATATAAGGTAAAACATATATCTTTATAAATCATATAACTTTGATAACACTTTGGTCAAAGAATAAAATAAATTAAATATGCTTTTCAAATCGCTCTAGAGACTTTCTTTTATTTTTGAAATGCAAAAGAAATATATATATATATATATATATATATATATATATATATATATATATATATATATATATATATATATATATATATATATTAAAAGGCAAAATAGTTTACTTGTAGTACAACTATTAAAAATATCGGGAAGAGGACTTACAAATCTACCCACCTTAGAAATAAATTCGTCCTCGAATTTAAGGCCTACAAAGATAGATGGACTTGATTGATCGGCGAAAGTATGGTAAGGTTATGATAACGAAGATATAAAAAAAAATAGATGAAAAGAAGAGGAAAGAGAATAGAAAATGCTCATAATAAAAATTATAATGAAAGCATTGACCAGCTAGGGTGGTAAGGGAAAGGAAATTAGGTATGGTTTTGTATTAGAACCTGAGGCTATGGTCTTGAATCCTAAAATGCTCAAAATGTCCTTAAGATTCAAGCCCAAAACTTACAATGGCTTCAAGAATAATTCACCAATCGAAGACTCTACCCACCGTAGAAATATTCTTCCTTGAAATTTAAAAGGGCGCGATTAGCACAGCTACAATTATAATCAAGAAACGAAATTTCAATCAATATGAATAAGAATGATAATTGATATAATCGAGGGAATCTTATGATTCATGATCGAATTAGTCATGGTTACGAATATAATCAAAATGATATGACCAATGATCAAGAGTTAGATCGTGAATAGAAAAGGTACCACGAGTCATGATTAAAGTATAGTCGAAGGGGTCTAGTTATCGTGGTCGAGGATATAATCAAAATGAGATTAGTTAAACAAGGAGTCGTTAGGCATGACTAACTATTGTTGGAATTATATAGGCCTGGTCAAGGATCAAAATTTAGATAAAGTCCAGGAATGGTTAAAGCCACTTAGGTACAACTAGGATGCATGCAAGTCATCCAAGCATGATCAAAATTTAAAAGTTGGTACGAGCATGAACAAGATCACAATAGTCATGATCACGGTGGAATAAAAAAAACTTACTTAAAAAAATATAGGGACGATTATGATTTAGTCATGAACAAAAATTGTTCAAGATCGATCAAAATTGAAATCATTGTGGTACGAACAAATAGTTAAGCAAAATTTTTTAGGCACGGTTATATAATCAAATTCTAGGATACCATGCGAATTGGCACGATTGAAATAGAATCGATTAATCTAGTCGTGATCTAAAGGTCGTTAAGGATGGTCCAAATCGAAATCGTTCTAACACGATCAATTGGGTAAGCATAATCATAGAATCGTAATCTAGGGGTGATTATGAATCTAGTGGAAGGAAATCAAATTAAGTTTAAAAGATGATGATTCAAAAATAGGAAGATATGGAGGAAATGAACAATCAATTTATTGAGAAGTTGGTAACTAGGAATAATGCACAATTCAATTTAGAAACCTTATAGTCGTATGCCAATAAAAGATGTAGCCTATATGGTATTCGAATATCGTAAACAAATCTGAAGTCGTTTTATCGAGAATTTATGCCTCGCCAGTGTACAGCTAGCTGCAATAAACTCTTGGTTACACGACTCAAATGAGGATACGGTAATGAATACCCTATTAACTCTATCCAATCTTGACATAATAATTCAAGGATAAAAAAATTGGGCAACTAAGCTATAGCTTTAGTAACATTCGATAACTCGTGCTTACTTGAAATTATTTCAACTTGGGGGACATGCCACGCCAGTGCGCTGCTGGCTGCAGTGAACCCGTAGTCTCGATAATTCAAATAAGTGGCGACAGTGTGCTGCTGTCTTGCCATCGCAAGTCAATAAACATTCTTTTAACTATACTTTATGAAATTTTAAAGGAGGTTCAAGAATTCCAAACAAGTTCCACGAGGGTGTAAGTATCTGTCCTTCAAGTATGAATATCAAGTCTTGAAAAGAAAATAATTAGTTAGGAAGGATAACTCTTGAATCCAAAAACTCAACTTAAGATTAATGGACAATTGAGTGAGAAGTTATTTTAAAGTAATTCCTTAGGTCCAAGGGAAAGAATATAAGTGGTATGAACTTATGATATGGCGATGGTTAGGGAAGACATAAGATAAAGTTTGTACAAATGATCAAGATCAGGAAGAAAATGACCGAAGGCAAAAGAAATATAAATCTTTAATCTCTATTTCTCTAATATTCAAGATCGAGGGAAACATGTATAAAATACTGTCTACTTATTAAGAATATATTTATGCACAAGTGTAGTCTAAATAAATCCTGAAATATCATTTAAGGGAAGGTTACCACATTCCCTAAGTAAAATACGAATTTAAATAGCAATAACACATCTATTTTATTCAATATACAATTTATAGAAATTATTCACAAGAAAAAAATGGACTACTAATATGTATACACATCCATATATCTACGTGGACGTCGTTGGTCGCACTACATGACTACCGTGGCTTGGGTTGGGTTCGGGCTAGTTTGGAACGATCGAAATTTCTAAAAGCCAATAATCCTAATCCTAATCCTAATATTAAACAAATAATTATATATACATATTTTGGGTCAAGTTACAACTTGCACTACAACAAAATAGGTTAATAACGACACTTTCTTTACGACACTTTCTAAATAAGTGTCGTTAATTTTTTGCGATGATGACACTCTATTAAAACGTGTCGTTGTAATTGAGTATTTAACATAACCTACGACACCTTTTTAAAAGTGTCGTAAACATAAAATCAACAACACTTTTAAGAACACTTAAAAATGTCGTATAATATTATATCTAAATACGACACTTGAAAAATGTCGTATAATATTATATATTAAAACAACACTTGAAAAGTGTTGTATAAAATTTTATTTCCTACAGTTTTTTTCACACTACCGCCTTATCTGCCCGAAAATTTTCAATTTAGCGCCCGCAACCAAAAGAATTTGGCGCTGAAGAATGATATTATTCCCTCTCCTCTCTTCCATTTTTTTCTTGCTGTCTCTTTCTCTTATTCCTTTCCCTTTCCCTCTCCTTAACATTCTCCTCCATTGCACACCCTCTCGAAGGTTGGGCGGCAAGGGGCTATGGTCACCACCGCGGCTCGGAGGTAAGAATACTTTTGTTGGTCGGCGCCACCATCAGCGCCGCCGTAACCGCCGCCGTCTAGGTCGTCTCTCCCTCTTTTTTTCGAGATTTTCTTCCTTTATTTATTATCTATGGTTAATAATTAGGGGTTTTCTTTCTTAATTAGGATTTAAACGAAGAAATCAACATCTGTAGGCGAGCAACCATTCTCCTTACTTGGTTTGAAGTAACTTGAAGCCGTAAGTATTTGTTTTTTTTGGCATAAAAAAGGTTTCTTTTGAGTTGGTTCTTCTTTCAGATTTATTTCTTCCTTCAACCATGTATTTATGCTTTGGCTCTAAGCTCCTAATTGTTAGCTTTTTCAGTTTCCTTAGGGATTTATCATAATGTATTTTGGAGTGTCCAATGCGAGTCTTACATGGAATTCCACATTTTGGAAGTGTTCTTGCTTCTTAGAAGGTCTGTAATATTGGTTTCAAATGAGTATCATTTTTTTAAGTTTTTGGGGTTTCAGGAATTTTAGTTGAACTGTGAGTTATTTTTGGCTTTATGGCTTGTCGGTTTTGGCCAATAATGTGAATCTTGCTCTAGTTGCATATTTAACTAGAAGTTCAAAGGGAAAGAACCACCTCAAATGCATGTGTGTGATCTGTAGACATAATTAAAATTTCTAATATAGTAGCAAATTGTGCTAATTTCGACTCCATATCATTTTTCTTGAGAAATTTGATTTCATATGCAATATAGTAATATACTAGTATCGGTCTTGTAAGAAGGGAAGACCAAATGGAAAATGCTCTATATCCAAAAAATTTAAGCTGCTAATATTGCTATAAGATGAGTTATAGTTCATGATATATGTTTTAATATGACAACATTCTAAATACAAGCATCTAAGTGGCTCTTTCTTTGTCTTTTATAAGGCAAGTATTTTTTAGGTGCAATGTACAAATAATAGTATATTATTCCTCAAATACGTACCTAAAACTTTATAGTTAGCTTATCTAGACTCTGCAGATGTTGTAAGAGAATAAAGAACTATTAAAAAGAAATCAGCATCAATTGCTAGTTGGAGAATGTTATAAGAGGATGAATGGAAGTAAATATGGATCCAGGGTTAGTTTTAGCCAATATCTTGTATAAACTTGATGAATGGTTGGCTGATTCATAAGCGTTCTGGTTTAGCTACCTGGCATATATTTCCTTGTATGTTAGGTTTACTTTTGCTTGCTTACTTTTTCTTATTGGTTATAGTAACAAAAGTTTTTGGTTCCTATTTGGCTTTTAGTGTAGTTATATTCCATTAAATGGACATAAACCATCTTTCAAGCTTTGAGGATCTAGAATCCATTTACCCTTTGTGTACCCTTGATATTCTTTTTTTTTTTTAACTTCTTTGTTGTTAGTTTCATCCAATTCATAGCTTCCATATGAAATCATTTCTTCTTTGATTGTCTTAAGGGTGAAAAGGTACCAACAAGTATTTCAAGACACTCACACACACCTGTAACAATAGACTTATCAG
Source organism: Iris pallida (assembly GCA_029216955.1). Classification (NCBI taxonomy): domain Eukaryota; kingdom Viridiplantae; phylum Streptophyta; class Magnoliopsida; order Asparagales; family Iridaceae; genus Iris; species Iris pallida. The sequence goes on along the minus strand of JANAVB010027223.1, from coordinate 31,372 downwards.
GTACTTTCTTCTCCATTAAAGAGAGAAGACGGTAAGGAAGGGTGGATGTATTGTCTTTAGGAAGAAGTTTTTATAATAAAAGTTATCAATGGATTGTTGCAACACTTAATTATAAGTTGCCTTCTTACTCAACTTAGGTAAGGTGTCAGCTCATTTCCCATTTTTCTACTCTCGACTCCCTAGAATTTTGTCGCTCAGATTTGTGAAGCTACAATTTATGACCATGTCTATGCATTTTCAAATGTACTTCTCAAAAGATGCACTTCCTCTCTACATACTGCCCAGAATATGCACTATAACTTCTCTTCGTGCTAGATATATGGAAAATATCATTTTATATTTCGATATTAAAATTGTATATTGTTGGAACTTCAGAAAGTGCATTCAATTTCATTAGCATACAAATTTAGGTTTAAAGTGCATTCAGTAAATAAATTTCTCTTATTATAATTTCCCCGATCTTTGCATTTTTTAGTTTTTAATTTTTTGTAGATAATTCATGGACCCATAGGTGAGAAATTAGTGAATAATTTAATTTTTCTAGTCTTAATTTTTGTCTTGGAAGAATTGTTTCTATGGGAAATGGTTTATTTAATTGTGAATTTGGGAATAATTGGTTAGTGTTTGTGAAAATGTTCCTTAGGACTTGATAATTTCTTCCATTATTTGTTGGAAATGATCTACTGGTTAGTGTCTGTTAAAATGTTCCTTCTCGTTTGATTCGTTTTGGAGTTTTTTTAGAGTCTGGGTAGAAATTTTGGTGATTCGAGTCATCGATCATGTATAGGTCTATTGAACATGGTTGTTGTTGAAAATCGATCGCTTACAAAAAAATTTGAGACAGCTAACTGTTCATCTTGATTGATATTTGTTCCTCTAGGATTTTTTAGGACTTTTGTTTACTTTGCTTCAGGATGCTAATCAGCTGATGCAGTTGCTAACTTATGGAACAGTGGAAGCTGCAATCATGCAGAGGGTAGAGGCAAAGGCCGAAGTCTATGGACTTCCCTCGTTCCATACATTCCAAAACACTACTACATTGCCAACCAACTTATTCTATAACCGATTACCCTAACCGAAGTACACCATTTTCATCATACATGTTCTCTAGCTAAATGACAAAGAAGAGTACTTCGAGTTTGCATGGTTTGTTTCTTTTCTTGCTGCTTATCCATCTTGAAACATTCTTATTATACCAAATTTTCACCGTTTAGATTGTATAACCTATCTAATGAAGCCTCATGGTACTCTAGAACTGTTTGGTTGCTGAGTTTGAAGGGTTTTGTTACCAAAAAGATTAATTTTATAAATATGGCATATATCTTGCAGGTGGGTGCCCTGTGATTAAAGGGAATAAATGGTCGTCTACAAAATGGATGCACATCAATGAGTATAAAGTTTAAAATTAAGCTAAAGGTTTTCTCCTACTTTCACTTGATTTTGATATAGATTTTTTTTAACCTATAATGTACATTGCTTGGTGTTGCGGCTTGACCCTGATATGTATATGGTTCCTAGTTATTTCTTCTTGATCCTTGTTATCCGATAGTTGATGTCTCTGAAGATGTCAGTATAGTCGGTTAAGTGGCTTACACGAGTGGACTGACGAGCACATGTGGAAAGTTCAGCATTTACTCTTTTCAACCTTAAAACCAAGTAGTGCATCCTTTCAGTTTCTTTATCTTGAAGCTGTGCTGAATCCATTACAAACTGTATCAACATTTGTGTTATTAATTGTAACAATAGGGATTTTCTTAGAGATACAGAAAATTTGGTTTGTTTTGTCCCTTGGCAGATAGTTAGAAGGTTTCAGACATTATGGATTGCTATAAAACTAAACAAACCGGTCTGTTTTAAGTTTTGTTCTTATGCATGATGTATGGATTCTAGTGGCCATCATGCACATTGTTAGGAGCCTATATAATATAGATAAAAACAAGATAATACTTGTTTTTTAACAGAGGACTCTGGTTGTCTTCTATACTAACCCTGCACCATTTGAGTGACTAAAGTCACATCTCTTATATATGTTAATTTTACATCGTCATGGTTGCAGCTAATAAAAGATCCAGTGATGCTTCCTCCTTTTTCTGCCAAATTGAAGGTCTGGTTTATATAACTAGGTTTTTCTGAAAACTTAAGATGCTGACTTCTGGTATGGTCTAGTTTGATGTTTCTCCAATATCATGGGCCACATAAATAATAGTATGATTGATTTTATGTAACAAATGGTTATAATATATATGAGCTTGTGGTGGCTCACCTTCACAAAATGGTGAAATCTTGGGGATAGGTAAAGCCATATAAAATAACAGTATGCCAAATTTATGGTCAGCTAACATGAATTCTTTTCGTCCCTTTAGCTTTGTTAAGGAAGGTAACTTTTGATAGTTTTTCTACTCTCTTGATGGTTTTTTTTCATAACATGAGTTTAATTACATTTCTATTTTCTCTAAGTTATTGGAAGGTAACTTTTGATGTATATGATAACTATTTTATTTGTTCAGGGAGTTGTGCAGGTATGTAGTAAGCAATCCTGAGTTTAATTACATTTCCATTGATTCTGTCATTTGGCTAAAGGGAGTTGTGCAGGTATGTAGTAAGCAATCCTGGGATTTGGATATGCACAAATGTCCTCTTCTGGGATGTTCAAGCATTGCTGCTCCAATTTCTCAACTCTTGTCATCATTTTGAGATCTTAGTTTAAGAAATCGTCATCTAACTTAACTGATCTTGCTTACAAGTTGTATCTTGGGATGATACAAGCCTTCAGGCTTCAGCTTTTGCTTGCCAAGACTTGTAGTTGAGAAATTAATTCTTTCCATGTAGCTGACACTTTTTTTAGGTTATTGACATTATAAAAAAGTTGTAAGTAGACATTGTTGTAGACTTTTGCTTCTATGGCTACTAAGCTACCTGATATTGGATACCGGAAAGTGGATACATGATGATATATTGGAAATACCAGGAGACATGACCCCATTTGGATACCAGAAAGTGGATACATGATGATATATTGGAAATACCAGGAGACATGACCCCATGTAGGTATTATAGGATGATAATTCATATCATATTCGAAGAACTAATACATCACTATATCTAATAAGTATCTATGAACAATTATAATTGTTGATCAAGAATTTCTAATATCGTATCTTGAGTGTCAATTATCGTATCTTGAGTTGTTGGTTTTAGCGATCGGTGATATTTCCATCTTGTGTCAATTTAAGTCGTAACTTATTACTCCCTGCAGATTTTCATGGGCACAAAAGCGTCAACATGCATCTTTTTTACCAGGTACAACTTAGTCCCAGTGAATATGCTGCACCAAATTAGTTTTTTTTTCTCTTAATCTGATGAGAAAATATTCAAAATTCTGAACCTGATACGGTTAATATGACAATTCAAAGTGCGTCAATCATGCCTCGGGTGCTTAAATCCACTCCAAGCATGTATTAGAATGGACTCTACATGGAAATTCTAAAAGCTTCTGAATGATGACATTCAAGAAAGTTGAGATCTCCTCTTGGTATTAGAATTTACTGTTTTTCCGACTCCCGGATATATGCTCATGGATTATAAATTATCATGAAAACTTATTAGAGAAGAATCTTCAGGTCTTTGCATCTTCTATTAAGAATGTTCATGGTACCAATAAGTTTTTCCAACTTATAATATTTGTTTTAGCACAGACTCGAAGTACCTTGTATCCTTGAGGAGCAGTGGCCCTTGCAGGGTATGGGACCTGACGTAAGCCACAATTTCTGCCAGTCTGTCCAGGGAAGATGTAAGCAGTTAATTCCATAATTACATATATTTTTCCAGATTTCCTCTTCAGTATATGGAAAATCTGAATTGTACACATCTGCAGCGTGAAAAGTTTGGTTTTTGCAGGTTCTTTCAGAGCACTGATGGAAATCAGATGATCTGTGTTACTGCTATGCATGGTTATGTTCCTAAGTCGTTCTTTGAGAATTTACACATAGCTCAATTTTTCAAAGGAGCAATTTGTAGCCGTGAGATGGGTAATTTCTGATCCTAATACATTTTCCACGTGGTTTTGGATGAATCTGGCAATGTGGTTTTGGATGGTCTTAGCATCAATCACAATAATAAAGTAAAATGGATCAAACTCAATTTTGTAAACTATAGACATATCATACTTGGAGATAACACCATGGGGCTAAGACTTTTGGTTGTGATAGTGTATATGTTCTAGAGATTCTGTTCAGGAATTATTCTCTGTCTTGTGATTATATGACTTTTTGCAACTAGTAATGCTTACCAATGATGGGTTTGTAAGTTAAGGATATATAATCTTAATTTTAACACTTTTTGCTTTCATCTTGCAGGACACCGAATGGGGAGGGCTTAAAGCAGGTCAAGTAATGGCAAAGTCGAAGCCAGACTTTGCAAAATGTGAAATAATAAAGGAAGGAAAAGGTTCGAGTTTGATGCTCTAAAAAGGTGGACGCTAAGAAGTAGTACTAGGACTTGCATATGTAATAGACTTTGTTACTCTTAAACAAGTTGAATGCTATATTCTTGTAACTTTTTATTGACATTGTACGGGTTGGAACTTGTTTAATATATTACTTTTGGCACATTAAAATTTTATCTTTTGTGAAGATGATTTTGGTTAATTATATATATATATATATATATATATATATATATATATATATATATATATATATATGAAATAAATTTATATTTAGAATATGCTGATAATGCTTGGAAGGCATTTAAAAAAGTGCCATGAAAAGTATCCATGACATTTATTTAATGTTATAGAATACTTTTAGATGACATTTATAAAGTGTCGTAATTTTGACGACACTTACGAACTGACATTGAAGCACGTTAACATGACACCCGTAAGGTGCCGTGGAATAAACATTACACGACATCTATAAAATGTCGTCATAAAGTTATTACACGACACTTATCGAGTGTCGTTGAAAGTAAAAAAACTTTTTATGACACCCCCTCTAGACAGCACTAAAAAAGTGCCATGGAAAGTCATTAACGACACTTTTCGAGTGTCGTTAAAACACTTTTTTGTTGTAGTGTTGGCCTGGTTTTCCTAGTTGGGACACACTTATGGCTCATCCATTTCTACCATGGCTATTACACTAGTTAAAGCATGCCACTGCACTATTCGTGCCATAGTTTCTAGTCATTTTACACTCCAAAATATAACCAAGACTAAGGCATTCTATAATAATAATTAATTAAATTAAATAATTATAAAATTCCAAAGATCACATCTTAATTCAAATAAAAGAATAAATGCTTTTTTCAAAATTTTGGGAAGATGTTACGAATCTAGCCTCCATAGAAATACCGTCGAATCAAAATATGATAGTGCATTCTGAAAGTCATCTAGTGAGACCTATGTGGCAACCTTAACTACCCAATGTCAAATTGAATTAGGGACTCCTAATCCTAACCATTCTCTTCATATTGATTTACTCCTAGTTATGAATGAGCATTTCCTAGTCGCAGGCTCGCAGTAGTACGAATAATACGGTACTACTGCGAGTTCGCACAATTTGTGAAGACTGACCTGCATGGCCCACCACAAAAACTTGTCACGACCCGCACCCGCATTTTCGGATACGAGACGTCGCCAAGCCAGCCTACGCCGCAGAGTCCGCGATAGAACGCTGTCAAGCCCGCAAGGAATAATTGCTCAAAATAAACATTATTGCTCATTCACATTTCAAAATTTATTACAACATTTACAATATTTAAAATTAAAGAAAATACAAAGTTCTCACAATAAATGAAAATGATACAACTACTATCTATTTTTAGGTTGACCTCAGCATACTCAAGCCTTCCCAATGCTAAGAGTGATCGCGGCTAAACAAGAAAAATATGGGTTTCCAATCAGAAATGGAACAAGCACACAAACCGACGGCAATGCGAAAACACAATAGAATTATCAAGACATGAAAATAACATATGAGATATGGAAACTAGAAAGTACTGATGATATGGTACAGTAGAAAATACAAGAAAAACAAACAAAATACAACTACCTATGTGGTGTGAAATTTTTGTTTCGACATGTGAACGGCTAGGGGGTAAATCCGGCACCCTACACGTGTCGTGTGTAGCTGCTATTCTCCACGAAAGACACGGAGGATAGTTCTGGGTAGTCCACATGTCTACTAAGATATTTCCCCTCTCGACTACTCCGTGTGACGAGCGTGTCAACAAGCAGCAAGACATATATATAAACATGAAATGAAAAGACTACTATGAATCGAAAAACAATCAGAAAGTGTACTTGCCTGAGGTCCTATGCTGGTGAAACCAATAATTTCGTTGTTTCAGGATTGTTCGATTGGCTAGGGTCGGTGTGTAAGAGTCCAAAGACACAAGAAAATAAGGATACGATCAGTCATGATTTAAGATTAATCTAAGGGAAAATTATTTTAGGAAAAGAAAAATTCCTTAATTAGAAAAACAGTGTACTTTTATTCATAAAAATATTTATAGCCCTAGAAACCTTTTATAAAAGCCCGATGGTTTTGAAACCCCATTAAAAAAACCATTTTGAAAATACTTATAGGTTGACTTGTAAACTTATACTTTTAAAAATAAGTACATATTAATACTTACAAGCATTTAAAGTCAAAATCCATTTAAAGTCCAATATTACCCATCTCTATTTAGAGAAACTACTTACAAACTACTTTTGAAATATTTTTATATTTATTTAATAGAACAATAACACTACCATGTCAAAATAATAATACTAATAGTAATTAATCAAAATATTAATGAGTATACTGGTATATGCATACAAAATGCTGTAAATAGTATAATAGACTAATAAGTATACTTGTATATGTATATAGAGAGCAAACATAACTTTTAACCATTAAAAGAAATCCCACCTAATACTAATACAACCCATTTAAATAAACTGAATGACATAGTGTTGTGGGCTTGAAGCCCAATCCTCTGCTGGATCACTGTCACTAATCCAGCCAACACTAACACAAACAAAATAAGAAATAAAAAACCACAAAAAACCCAAAAGTACACAAAACCATCAACTTCTCTTCTCTCTGGAGATAGAAGCTTCCAAGAAACGAAAAGGAAGGGGATGAAAAGGGATCCTTACCGGAGAAGAGGTCGGAAGAGAGGGAGAAGAAGCAACTCGAGAGGAGTGGAGGCGGAGACCTGGATGAGGAGCTGGTCGAGATCGACTACGGGCGACGTTTCTGGAGGGGGGGCTCGCGCGCGCGCGGAGCACGGAGGGCGGAGGAGTTCATCTGACCGCGGATCCCTCGAGCGGTGGCTCAGATCTGGCACAGGTGGTCGGGCGCTGGAGGCGCGGCGCAGATCGTCAGGTGGCGCTGCGATCGTGCTGCGCTCGCCACCTGTCGGTGCCAAAGAAACCGTCGGGGTCACGCCTCTGCTGGACGGTGCATCGACTTGGGAGCAGTCGCACGGAGGAGGGGTATGGCTGGAGGAGATGAGTAACAACAGTGGTGGTGGACGATTCAGGTGATGGTAGGTGGCATGAGGGGTTCGGGAGGGGGATCGGCCACTCGTCGGGCGGAGCTTCGCGGCGGCTCACCGACGCGGGGGTGCGGTGATCTAGGGCACGGCGGAGAGGGGTTCGGCTGCGGCGGTACTAGCACTGCTAGACGCGGGTCTCGCCAGGCGGTGGCGAGGAGAATTCGAGTCCAGATCTGGAACTCCGGTGCCGCCGCTGGCCGCGAGAAAGTGAAGCGGGCGGGGTCACCGGTCAGGCGCTGGAGAAAAATCGCTGGACTGGACGTCGGCTGGTCACTGCTCGCGGCGTCGGGCCGTCCACTTGCGGAACTTGGATATACGGTCGGCGCTGGATTCGGCTACGACTGTAGATGGCAGACTAGGGCACGTCACCTGTCGAGTCACGCGGAGAAGAGGGCAGGATCCACGATGTCCGGCCTCGATACGGTGGTACTACGAGGTCGGTCAGGTGACTCCAAGTATGGTTGCTACGCCGGAGGCGGTGGCTTCAGGCGAGGTTAGGCTGGGTCGATATATGGATTTCTTTTGTATTTTGTTTTGGTTTGTATCCAGTATCGGACACAGAATTTTATGTACTGGGAATCAATGGAATGGGGTGGTGGACACGGGACACTCGGGGTCGGACCCGACTGACACGGCACATATTCTGTGTATTGGTTGATGATTCGGGCGGGTGGCTGGTGGTTTACTGGTGGTTCTGGCAATGGTGGCGGCGATGAAGTTCGGATGTGGCTGTGTTGTGGTGGCATCGGGTGGGTTGCTACTCCTTATATATAATATTTGGCCACAAGGAAGGAGATAACGAGGAAGGAGATAAGTGGTTGAGCAGTTGGCCTGGGGATAAAATTTGGATTTGACAAATGGGTTTTTGCGAAATCTCTTAGTATGATAGAAATATTAGTTTAAATTGATATTTAACCCAAGAAAATCATATAAATGAAAATCTAAAATCAAATAGTTATTATCATAATTCAGATAATGCTTAATTCTATCAATCTAATTTTGGATAATTAATACTACTAGTAATTTAATTTAATTATAATGATATTATTAAACAATTTAAAACATATATCTTTATAAGTTCAAAAACTTATATTTAAAAATACTTTGATAAATCTTTTATTTGTTTCCCCAGCACTTATGATATTTAAATTATTCAAAACCAAAACTTTTCAAGAAGATAATTATCGTATCCAATAAAATATCAATTAATCAAAATTAATAATGAAAGTAATACTAGCTCTCTTTAATAACGTTAAAAAAATAAATTTAGCCAAATCTAAATCAAATGATGTTTTAAACACAAAATGATCTAATCACGACATATTAATGATTGCCAAAATAGTTTAAATAAATTCAAACCTTTTATAAATGAATCACCATTTGGTGATACTACTAAATATTCTAAAACCGCGTAAAGCATATAAATTGAACAAACCAAAATTAATAATTTGATTATAATAATAATAAATAATAATATATAAGGTAAAACATATATCTTTATAAATCCTAGAACTTTGATAACACTTTGGTCAAGGAATAAAATAAATTAAATATGCTTTTCAAATCGCTCTAGAGACTTTCTTTTATTTTTGAAATGCGGAAGAAATAAATAAATAAATATATTTATATATTAAAAGGCAAAATAGTTTACTTGTAGTACAACTTTTAAAAATATCGGGAAGAGGAGTTACAATAGTGCTCAAAGTCTTTCGTCGGTCAATTGTGTGCCAGGACGAAAAACCTAAAACATCACGTATCATAACGTCATTAGGACAAAGCTCTTTCGTCGGTTAATTGAATTTAGAATAGTTAAATGATTTTAATCCTTACATAATTATGGAACCACGATAAAAAATTTCTATCATCCTTTCTAGCAAGATCATCATCATCAATGCTAGGTCTCCCCATTTTTATCTCAGCTCTAAAATACTATGATAATAATGAAAAAAAAGTTAGGGAACTTTTACAAGTATATTGAAAAATTAGAGTATGTAGCAAAATTATGTCGCTTACTTCTCTATATCTTCCATCTCCTCCATACCACTATTTAGGCAGATAAACCGATGTGCGGCTTCAAACTCATCGTCCTCTAACCATCGTAAGCACTTGTAGGCTTGCCACCAACATTGAAGATAGTACAAATTCCACTATTTGGTGCATCGACCTCACCTTCATCATTTCTTGGTGCTCTATTCCAGTTTGTTCTGACATGAGTATCGAAGTAGATTGAGGATAAGTTTGAGACCTCCTCAATAATATATGCTTCGCATATCGATACTTCTATATGAGCCTTATTTCCAACCTTCTTCTTCAGGTGATGTAGATATATATAAATAATATATTCAATACTAGAACTATTTGAATTAAATAATTATTAGTACTAGATAATTAATTATTTTATTCCTCTCAAATGGATACATCTATCAATAATGGACAGGAGCACCGATACGTGCTTCGTATGCAAGATGAATCGACAAATGTTCCATACTATCAAAAAAGTCGGGGGAAACACCTTTTCTAACATACACAATGTCAATATAATCTTCTTTTCAAGTTCAAACATATGTTGCACCGTCAACTTACTTGAACACAAGTCTCTAAGGAATATAGATAACTCGGCCAACGGACCCCATATTTGAGAAGACATCATCTCTCTCAGAGCGATAGGAAGTAAATACTCAATGAACACGTGGCAATCATGACTTTTCATCCCTATCAGCTTGCGTTCGTTGAGATGAACACATCTTTCCAGATTCGACACGTAACCGTCAGGGAATCTCAACATTGTAATCCAATTACATATTATCAATTTATCATCCCTACCATGTAAATGGTGCTGAGGGCTTGACACCGTTACCATTGGATCTTCGTGTTAGATGCAACTTTGGACGCCTATAAATAATTTTCCAAGTCCTTTCTTGCTTTGGGATTGTCTTTCATTTTTTCGTTGATATCCATCACCGTATTAAAGATGTTGTCGAATATATTTTTCTTAATATACATGACATCAAAATTATGTCTTATGAGATTGTCCTTCCAATAAGGTAAGTCCTAAAAGATACTCTGCTTCTTCCAATTATGGCTATATCCGAATCGTTCTAAGTGCAGGCCTGATCTTGGATCTTTCTTTACAGTCGGCAAATCCTCTACCTCTTCCCAAACGATATCTCTAGTCAATCTCAACGGGGGAGGAGTTAGTTCCTGTTTACCAGCTCTAAAGGCGTCCCTGTTCCTTCTCTACGGATGCGACATAGGAAGGAACTAACGATGGCAAAAAAAAACCTTTTTCTCCATTTTGAAGATAGAATGCCTTACTCTTTTCCATAGATATTAGACAAGACATAATACCAAGAGTACTCTGTAATGCCCCGCTCCGTACGAGGCATTTGGGTTGGCTTGTTGGATGCTATCAGAATGTTGGACCGTGACTTATGTCGGGAATCAGGAGAATTGAGACTAATGTAGTCTCTCTTAGCTGGCTAGACGGAATAGGTATTGGAACGTGGCTCGCTGGTGGAGCTACGCTTAGCGGAATTGGAGCAGGAAGACCCTTTTATACAGGCAAGTGGAACTGTCCTCCTTCCTCCTTATTCCTGCATGCTTAATAAATGGAATAATGTGATACTATGAATTGTCCCTAAATGTCCCTTGTTTTGGTTGCCGAATAATAGAGATGCTTTTGTTAAGAATTATTGAACTACTGAATGAATCACACTCGAACTGCTAATGCCACTTGGTTCTTGAAATGAATTGATAACGTCCCTTCGTTTAATAATGTATAAGCAATGAATACTTGAGTAATGAGATGTTACGAGAATGATACATGAGTAACGAACTGGCTATGCTATTAACACAAAGAATTGAATGAAACACTAGAATCATGTATATTCTGCATAATTGTTGCTGTTGCTTGCTCCCTTATAAGCAATGAAAGAAAGAATACTGTCCCTATGATATGAATGAAATGATGCAGGTCCTATCGATATGAATGAAATGTTATTTGTTTCTCTTAGAAAGGAATGATATGAGAAATGTTGCAATGATTGATGCAATGAGAAATGATGAGGCTTGGGATCATTGAGATAACCAAGTGAACAGGTGGAAATATTAGAAAGATGAGATGATGAACTGTTGCCTTTTCTTATCTTATTATTGTATTATGCGACTTCGAACACGATCGCGTCGGACACGCATTCACATGACCATAGACGTACTTGTATACAAGGATTTCCTCGAACGGTACCCGCGGCGGTGGGATCGAGTCGGCCTAGGAGGAATTGGTGCTTTGGTAGCACGGTATTGGGATCCTCATTCGGGCTCGCAACCTGGTGAAGGGCACATCCCATACCCTATGAAGTCCTATATGGCCCGTCGACATGGTGCACAACCACCAGTGGTCATGTAGTCGGGATGCATGCTAATGAATGTTTTGTGCAGACAGAGTAAGAATATCATATTATCCTGTATTTTATGCAGGTGCGAGGAGTCGGCTATCGGTAAGAAATCACTTAAATGTGACAATTCAATATATGTGTTGGTTAACTTGCGTACTTACGTTCCAAATAAGTAAATGATGCTCTATGTAGCCTTTCAGTATGAGATCCTGCTTAACATGTTAAATTCAGTATGCTAGAAAGATGCCATGCTATAATCATTGCTCAAACACAACATACATGCTAAGTGATGCTTGAAGTGAGAACTGTCATAACATGTTTAAGATGTTAATGTTAACGATGCCTCAATGATACCTTTTCATGATAACACCTAGTATGCCTCAATGATGCCTTTTCATGATAACACCTAGTATGTCCGGAATGATGCCTTTACATGATAACACGAAGAATGCTAAAATGATATGTCCACATGAATGCTATTAAGAATATGTTTACATGCTTCAATCTGATTATTACCTATGAACTGTAAACTGATGCTAGGCCCCAAGTAGAAAGATCACTCTAATAAATGCTTGCTTAAATGATCACTTTAATGTTGGTTTATGCGAGTGGGTTGGATTCTGCTCGCCAGTACATAGATGATGTGCTGACCCACGTTTTGTGGGCAGGTGCTCGTGATTGGATTGTTCTACACACGAAGATTGGCTTGATTAGTCCCGCGACATTGAAGATTTGTTGGGCATACAGAAGCTCTCGTTGTACAAGATGATGTCTTCTGTTTAGAAAGGGCGTAATGTATGGAACATTGTAATCAGTTGTATCAGTGAGAATGTAAGCCAAGTCAGCATATCGAGTTGTAATCCAATGTATCCAAGCATCAAATGTAGACTTTGTAGTATTGCTCTGTTGGCTTCCAATGTAAAGTGAGATGTGTTGTAAGCATTGTACTTCAATACAAGTCTTGTACTCTTCTTCAATTATTAATAAAGAGAATAAAGTTCAATATATATCTCTGTGTGACTTCAAGTTATCCTTTTATCTCCGCTGCCATAAAGAAGTGATGCACTTCTATTCAAAGAGAAGATTGTCCTCACTAACTTCAATTTGTCTGCTTCTGCCTCTACAATGTGTTCATATTTGAAGAATTATCACCTATGTACCATCTTTGCCTTGTACAAGTGCAATACCAGACTTGTACGACATCATGCCCAAGCGAGGACGATCGATTCCAAGCGATAAAATATATTTAATAAATGACTCTACGAATCGGGGCGTGACAAATTGGTATCAGAGCACGGCTTTACGTCCTTGGTCTCTTCTTTGATTTATTCCAAATCAAAGTTGCATCGATGATTAACCAAAGTTGCTTCCGCGATCACTCAACGTTGCTTCCGCGATTAAATCAAAGATTGCTTCCGCGATTATGCTATTGTTGTTCGGTAATCATCCTTATGTTATCTGTGCTTGAAAGTTCGTTGACCCTCTTGGCTGCTCACTGGATGTTCCATACAATAAGTCTATATACATTGTGATGCCCCTGAATAAATGATTGTTGTTGGTTTGGACACAAATAACCCAACAATGACTCGATGCCATAGTATGCTATGTTGTGAATGCTGTTTGGAATTTTGGGAATAAAGAAAAGTGGCTGGGTATGCTGTAACAAGTTGAGAATTACATGTGATGGAGAAAGATTTGGGAATGAATAATTGATGGATGAGTTTAGCAGAACTAGTGAGTTGACTCATATGTGCTCGCTAGTATTTTCGAGACCCTAAGAATGTTGGCTTGTGATATTGAGACCCCGAGATGTTGGCTAAGTGTTGTGATCATTATAGATCACGAATGTTCGTAATAGATTGAGTTGGCATTGTTTAAGGATGGCTTCGTTTCTGAGTGGTATATTGCCTCCACCACCTCAGAACGAGATGTATGTTGACCCTTTCCATAGAATAACAATGAGACTATCTGTGAGTACTGGGTAGTGCCGAGATTTAGCTGGGAGTCATGTATTGTGGCTAGAAGACTCGAATGTCCCTTGACGGTGATGTTATATTGAGTGGCGAGATTGTCGGAAATTGTAACCGGTGGCTTGGTTAGAAATTGTTTAGTCGAGTGATGACTCAGACTAGTAAGCAGTTAGTATGCTATGGGTAAATGGATTTGGCTAGAGAATGTTGTGGCATAGAACATCTAAATGTTGACTTCGATTGGTTGGATGTAAATTAAATGTGGCTAATACAAAGTTGATTGCGTAGCTGAAAGTTTTGGAAATATTGTCGGTGAATCAAAGGAATATTAGAGATCTATGCTTTGACCCTAAGGTGTAATAGATGTTAATCCATCTTGATCACCAAAGGATAGTCGTTGCCTATGTGCCTGTACGCTGAGGAATTTAATAGGATTAGAAAAGTAACAAGTAGCCACTTTGACTATTGTGTTGCCTAGAGGAGGGTTAAGTGATACATAAATTATCGGATTGAATGGATGAACTATTTGACCATTGCTGCATGAGATTTAAGAATGTCGTATAATAGTTTGATGACTGATGAAACAAATAGGATTGAGGAATTGCAATCGTGTTGGATAATGTCGGTATATGTGACTATTGGCTGGGAGATAGATTGTTGGCTTATGACTTGGTGGTGTGACTCTGTCATACGGATCAAATAGTATGATTCCATAGTTATGTTAAGACTATCAGAATCGATGACCCTTGAATAGTTAGCCTTGGCTTATGGGTTCGTATGAGTACAAAGGATTTGAAATAGAAATTTAATCATTGGGGATTTACTTGATGGATTACTAAAACGATGAGAATCGTATGTCGGGTTGGGAATTGACCGTAATGTTTATAGATCGATCTTAGTCGATCGTTGGGTAAGTCTAGAATGAGCCTCTGTGGGAATTATTTCCTTGAGGAAGACCCTGGATAGATAGACTTGACCCTAGTGACCAATTGAGGACTTACTAATTGTTGGCATAGCCGACAATAGAGATTAGTATTCAGACTGAGTTGATACCCATAGGTTTGGGTAGAGTTCCTTAGAACTGTCAGTTGCTTATTGTCCCTAAGAATAAGAAACTAGCATGATCCCTAGTAGCCGTCCACTATAGGGGAGTCACCTGAATGATTAGGTATAGCTGTCAGTATAGCTAACCATTGAGACTGGACCACATAATAGATGGCTGTTGGCGACCCATAGAATGACCTTGTGGCATTGAACGAGAGATGGTGATGAGTACGACTTAAGAATGATATGTTGTATGTATGCTTCAATATGAACCTTAGAGATCTTTGACCCTTGAGGATTATATGTCGGCCTATAGCGAAAATTAGAATAGTGGGATGAGACTTGAGTTGTATGTATCGAGTAGTAGATTATTCCATGAGAGGGAATTGATTGCTCATGACGAGAATGTTGGACCGGTATCTATAGTTGGATAGCTGGGTTAACCTTGACTGCTGCATAGAACTATACCCTTATTCGGGTAATCGATAGTTGGTGATGTCGGATTGTATCTTTTAGAAAAAGATGAATTGCCTCGGTGAAAAATATTGCTGGATTTAGGAAGGAATATGATTACATGTTGTGAACTCTTGATATGATTGGCTCTAAGTTAGACCCTTGACCGAATGTTAAAAAAAAATAGTATGATTGGATGGAGAGCTGTTCCGGATATTAAGCGTTGTAGCCTGGAAGATAGTGATTGTGACAAGTGAATAAAGTGATAAGTCAATTGAAAGGATGCTAAGTATGATTTGGGAAAGAGTTATATCGTGGCTGATCGAATTATGCTATCATGGAAGTTGGCTGAAGTACATATGTTTTGGGGACGCCTAAAATATGTGTATGGATCCAGCCGAAGTGATAGGTTGCGACTGAGATAACATTATGGGAAGAATTTATCGCACTAGTACAGACTTTGGCTGAAATGCATATGTTTTAAGGACGCCTGAAATATGTGTATGGATCCAAACGAAGTGATGTGTTGCGACCAAGATAGAATGCAAGGAAAATGTTGGTGAATTAATGAGAAGTTGCAAGTATTTGGAAAAAGAGAAAGATGGATTGAATCGTTAATGGATTTAAAATGATACAATTGGATAGCTATTTTGAAATGACCGATTGGGCTGAAATAAACATTGAATTGAAGCTGAATGAGTGACTCATGGTGATTAAGTGAATCTAGTAGATGAGTTGTTTTCTTAAGTTTCGAGGACGAAACTTTTTCTGAGTGGTATATTATGTAATGCCCCGCTCCGCACGAGGCATTTGGGTTGGCTTGTTGGATGCTATCAAAATGTTGGACCGTGACTTATGTCGGGAATCAGGAGAATTGAGACTGATGTAGTCTCTCTTAGCTGGCTAGACGGAATGGGTATTGGAACGTGGCTCGCTGGTGGAGCTACGCTTAGCGGAATTGGAACACGAAGACCCTTTTATGCAGGCAAGTGGAACTGTCCTCCTTCCTCCTTATTCCTGCATGCTTAATAAATGGAATAATGTGATACTATGAATTGTCCCTAAATGTCCCTTGTTTTGGTTGCCGAATAATAGAGATGCTTTTGTTAAGAATTATTGAACTACTGAATGAATCACACTCGAACTGCTAATGCGACTTGGTGCTTGAAATGAATTGATAACGTCCCTTCGTTTAATAATATATAAGCAATGAATACTTGAGTAATGAGATGCTACGAGAATGATACATAAGTAACGAACTGGCTACGCTATTAACACAAAGAATTGAATGAAACACTAGAATCATGTATATTCTGCATAACTGTTGCTGTTGCTTGCTCCCTTATAAGCAATAAAAGAAAGAATACTGTCCCTATGATATGAATGAAATGATGCTGGTCCTATCGATATGAATGAAATATTATTTGTTCCTCTTAGAAAGGAATGATATGAGAAATGTTGCAATGATTGATGCAATGAGAAATGATGAGGCTTGGGATCATTGAGATCACCAAGTGAACAGATAGAAATATTGGAAAGATGAGATGATGAACTGTTGCCTTTTCTTATCTTATTATTGTATTATGCGACTTCGAACACGATCGGGTCGGACACGCATTCACATGACCATAGATGTACTTGTATACAAGGATTTCCTCGAACGGTACCCGCGGCGGTGGGATCGAGTCGGCCTAGGAGGAATTGGTGCTTTGGTAGCACGGTATTGGGATCCTCATTCGGGCTCGCAACCTGGTGAAGGGCACATCCCATACCCTATAAAGTCCTATATGGCACGTCGACATGGTGCACAACCACCATTGGTTATGTAGTCGGGATGCATGCTAATGAATGTTTTGTGCAGACAGAGTAAGAATATCATATTATCCTGTATTTTATGTAGGTGCGAGGAGTCAGCTATCGGTAAGAAATCACTTAAATATGATAATTCAATATATGTGTTGGTTTAACTTGCGTGCTTACGTTCCAAATAAGTAAATGATGCTCTATATAGCCTTTCAGTATGAGATCCTGCTTAATATGTTAAATTTAGTATGCTAGAAAGATGCCATGCTATAATCATTGCTCAAACACAACATACATGCTAAGTGATGCTTGAAGTGAGAACTGTCATAACATGTTTAAGATGTTAATGTTAACGATGCCTCAATGATGCCTTTTCATGATAACACCTAGTATGCTTCAATGATGCCTTTTCATGATAACACCTAGTATGCCCGGAATGATGCCTTTACATGATAACACGAAGAATGCTAAAATGATATGTCCACATGAATGCTATTAAGAATATGTTTACATGCTTCACTCTGATTATTACCCATGAACTGTAAACTGATGCTAGGCCCCAAGTAGAAAGATCACTCTAATAAATGCTTGCTTAAATGATCACTTTAATGTTGGTTTATGCGAGTGGGTTGGATTCTGCTCGCCAGTACATAGATGATGTGCTGACCCACATTTTGTGGACAGGTGCTCGTGATTGGATTGTTCTACACACGAAGATTGGCTTGATTGGTCCCGCGGCATCGAAGATTTGTTGGGCATACAGAAGCTCTCCTTGTACAAGATGATGTCTTCTGTTTATAAAGGACGTTATGTATGGAACATTGTAATCAGTTGTATCAGTGAGAATGTAAGCCAAGTCAGCATATCGAGTTGTAATCCAATGTATCCAAGCATCAAATGTAGACTTTGTAGTATTGCTCAGTTGGCTTCCAATGTAAAGTGAGATGTATTGTAAGCATTGTACTTTAATACAAGTCTTGTACTCTTCTTCAATTATCAATAAAGAGAATAAAGTTCTATATATATCTCTGTGTGACTTCAAGTTATCCTTTTATCTCCGCTGTCATAAAGAAGTGATGCACTTCTATTCAATGAGAAAGATTGTCCTCACTAACTTCAATTTGTCTGCTTCTGCCGCTGCAATGTGTTCCTATTTGAAGAATTATCACCTATGTACCATCTTTGCCTTGTACAAGTGCAATACCAGACTTGTACGGCATCACGCCCAAGCAAGGACGATTGATTCCAAGAGATAAAATATGTTTAATAAATGACTCTACGAATCGGGGCATGACATACTCTACCCAGATAATATTTCGTATGCTGAAAAATCATTGATGGTCCACGTCAACATCGCTCTCATCTGAAAGTTCCGCTCCATCGATATATCATATGTTTGAACGCCGAACTGCCACAATTGTTTCTACTCGTCTCAATCGAATGGATGAGATAATTCTCCTTCATCCATCTTTCATTCTTTGTATGCCATGGCATGTGTTTTGCAGTATTCGAGGATATATACATCTCCTGTAGCCTCTTTGTGATCGGCAAAAATTGCATGTATTTGTAGGGGCGCAACCTTGCTTGTGTAGTTGATTTTTTATTGCCCCGAATGGGCTTGTACCGGTCCTCGTGACAGAAAATGCATATGTCTTTATCATTGTTCTCCTTGTAGTACAACATGCAGCCGTTTCGGCAACAATCTATCTTTGATAGCCTAGTCCGAGTTTCTGTATCATCACCTTTGACTTGTAAAAGTTTTCTGGCAAGTTATTTGCTCCTTTTGGCAGCAACTCTCTAACAAACTGAATTATCCGATCATAGCATTCCTGCGGTAAGTTAAAATCAGACTTGAGGTTCAACAGCCGCATCACCACCGACATGACAGAATAAGAATAACAACCTGGATATAACGGAGTATCGACATGGTTGAATATATCATAGAACTCCTTTGCAGCAGGATTTAGATCCTCCGAATCAAAACTTTAACCGAAACAAGCCACATCAAATACCAATTCACGTGCCAAGTTTCGATAACGATTTTGGAAGTGATCTCCAATAGTGGACTCTCCTACCTCTATATTGAAGGAGGACTGATATTGCAGAACCAAAGGTTCTCCTTGAGCCGTCCACTCATTGTAGTTTGGTACGAAACCCTTTTTGTAGAGGTGCTCTCTCATGAGATTTACCTCCTTGAATGGTATATTATAACAATTGACACAAGGACACTTTATGAGCCTTCCGTCTATGAAATAAGGTTGTTTACTGGCGTATCTCAGAAATTCCTCGATGCCCGTCTTGAAATCATCCGTCAAACCAATCTTGCTTTCATGTCGCCGATTATAAATCCAAGTACCATATATGTTGTAAATATAAGTAAAAATTAATTTATTACCTAATTTTAACAACCAAGGTTAACAGTATTAGTATCAAAATTGGTATCAGACTATTCCTATGAGTATCGATGTGAAAATTGGTATCAGACCATTCTTATGAGTATCAATATCGAAATTGATAGTAACGACCATTCCTAGGAATATCGATATCGAAATTTGTATTAGACTATTCCTATGAGTATCGATATCGAAATCGATATCATACCATTCCTACGAGTATCGAGATGGAATCAAGAGAGAGGGGCGTATGTGTGTGTGTTTGTATACTTGAATGAGTTCCATAAGGAAGTCGACGTCCTTGGTATAGAGCTCGAGGGAGAGGTTACTGACAGCATGGTAGAGGTCCTACGTCAAAGGATTCTGGTTCTACATTTTGCTCTGGTAGAGGAAGCCATGAGATTATGAGAATGAAGAAAGAAGATGTTTTAAATATGAAGCTTTGCTTCACGTTTGGTTCTTATTAGTATCGGCCGTATCAGATTAGTATCGGCCTATCGGTTTGTTATCGACCGTATCGGATTGGTATTGGCCTTATCGAATCGGTATCTGTACAACCCCTAATTTTCTACTATATTTTAATTATTAAAATTGGTACTGATATAAAATTTTCATTATTGTACGTCGCGTAGTCGTATTGTATGTCGCGTACGAAATTTTATTTTTCGTGATTGCTCGACGAGTGCGAATATGTGCGAGCGTACACATTTTTGGAAAAATATTTTTTCCTATTTTTATTGTTTCAAGAAAATATATATAATAATTATTTTTAGCTATCAAAATTCTAAATTTATATTTTTATTTTTGAAAAGCCTTTTTTTAGACAGTTATATTAATAAAATATATTCTAATAAAATGGTATGCTGGAAAAGTGTATATTTGTAAATAATATTTGTGCATACATATTTCGTACTTAATTATTAGTTTATTTTGACAATTAATAATGTAATTTTCGAAATTATTATTTATAGTATTTTTGGAAAAGTATATTTCAAAATTATGGTGGCAATTTAAACCTTGATTTGAACTTATGTATTTATTTAAATAGTTAAATAATTGAAATTTGAATTATTGATTTGATTTTAAACTAAGGGAATTTAATTAGATTTAATTAGATTTGTATTTGGAATTGGATTTGATTGCTTGTAAATTTAAACTACGAATCATCTATTTTGGGTTTTAAGTCTATTCCAAATCCTATCTTATTGGGAATTCCCACATCCTATAAATAGGCAGTACTCCTCCAATATTTTCTCCACAATATTTCTCTAAATTCTCTACAACCAAAAGTGAGTGCATCGTGTCCATGATCGTGTCCGTGTCCCATCCACTACTTATCTTCTTTTACATATACAAATTTTCCGCGTCCGACAAACCCGGACGCCAATCCATCCCGTGTCTCGCAGGACACTTCTCCCAGCCGTTGTGTCGGACACTCCCGACCTAAACCTTAAACCTAACTCAGCCCATGTCCACTACCCTCCTTCGTCGATCCATCATCCCGCCGACTCCACGACAACCACCGATCAAACTCCCCAACCAACACCACTTCGACCAACCCCCGGCGAGCAACTCCGCCGTACGCCTCAGCCCTCACCCTCGACAACGACACCCCGACCACTGTCCCGAACCACCCTCACGGCCGCCGTCACAGACTGCCCCGACTACTATCCAAAACCAGCCTTCACCCGAAACCCTCCACCACCGGCGTAACCACCGCCAACCACCGCCATCACCGTCCCCAAAATCACCATCACCAACAAAGATATAAAACAAAACAAACACACACACCCCTTACCTCGCCGTCGAACCCTCCAGCGCCGAGCCACCTTGGTCGACCGAACCTGGCCGCATCTCCGCCCGCGTCCTCGGCCAGCCGCGCCCATCAACCCCGAGCCTCCGCAACCTTCATCCTCCAGCCTCGTCGGCGCTCAGCCAACCGTCCGCCGGGCCAGCCGTGGCCGAGCTTCTGGCCGGGCACGCATGCATCTCCGCCCGACCCCCACTTCTCCAGCGCCACCCGTGTTAAGCACCCCGCCTGGCCGTCGAACTCCTCGTCTCACCCCAAACCGGAGCGCCACCGCCGCTGTGGCGACTGGCCAGTGTCGAGCAACTCAGTGCCTACTTCGATCGGTCGCCTCGACCGAGTGGCTGCGACGGTCTTCCGCCCGACCGGCTCCTTCCTCCAATTTCCAGCGCCTCCGCGTCTTCTCCGCGCCGCCGGAAAAATCCCTCTCCGCCGAGCCGCCCTTCGCCGGCCTTCCGACCCCAAGCCCCTCTCCACCGCTCGCCTCCCTTCCAAACCCTCTCCAGCTCCACCCCTAGTCGCCGCATCCGCGCGCCTCTCCAGCTCCACCGCGTCAGCCTGGCCGCCGCCCGACGCCGCCAACCGGTCGAAACTGCCTCCGCCGCCTCTCTCTCTCAGGCTCATCTCTTCCCTCCGCCTTCCGTCAAATTCTCCTCCGCCGGATCTCTGTTCGACCGCCTCCTTTCCTCCATTTCCCCCTCGCGCTTGCTCTTTCTCTCACCTCTTTCCCTCCCTTACTCTATGTCCTCTCTTTCCTTTTTTTCTTTATTCATTCGAAGAGAACAGCAGCCTTTAGTTGTTTTTGCTGTTGTTTTTTTATTATTTGTTTGCGTATTTACTTTTTTTAGTAACTGTAAGTTTATTATTATTGTTATTATTATAATTTATTTATTATATTTTTGTTTGCTTTTGGTTCTCATTCTATTTCCATACTTAAAGTACGGAAACAGAGCTTGGTATTTATTTATTTTTATTTATTTTTTTTTCTTTCCCTATTATATTAGTAATTAACTTATTCAATTTTTTTAGCATAATGTATTATGTATTTTTACTGATTTTATTTTGGTTATTATTATCATTATTATTATTAGATAATTATTATTACTGTTATTATTATCTTTACTAGTTCCATGTTAAAAGTATATATATGGATCATTATTATAAACTTCATTGCTATTATTATTTATATATTATATAAATATTTTGTTAAGATGTTCCAACTATCGGATAACAAAAGCGTAATTTCTAAATTTATTATATACATAAAAAAATATATATATATTTTCAAATATGTTCGTAAAGTTATTTTTAATTGATAAGATATGGTTTTCTACCTAGAAATATTATAAAACTTAGTGTAGCCCAAAGTTATTTTGATCTTTCAATGTATGATTCCTAACAGTTTATTTTACTAATAAAATCTAGATTTCAAAGTTGTAGATATTTTTCTAAAATCATATATATTTATTTAGCCAAAATTCTTTCGATTATCGTCCAGATCATGACCAACCCTATTATTCCGTTTTCTCACCAATTTCGTACTACCATATGTCCACCCTAACTAACTTGACCCTTCTGGACCCAATGGAACTGTCCGTGCCACCATCAGAGGTCCCCTTATATAGTTATAACACCAAAGTCGTAGTTCATGCCACCATGATTATCGCAGCACACCAGGCGTCCTACCAGGCAAGACACCTTGCCATTTGCTGTTTATTTATTTTAGCTCATATTTCATGCATTATTTATTTTCTTTATGCAAAATAAACTGTGATACATGGCATAACCTGTTAGAACTTACTGTTCATTTTATTTCCTGCTATGTATTATTTTTCTCACATTAAACCTAGATATAAGGGACCACCTTGTGTGTTGCATTCATTGGCCTTGACACGTTGTAACACGAAGTTGTGTGTCGTATGTAGGACACAAAAGTGCATGATTGGCTGGCCACCAGTACGTACAAGCCGTACGATAGGAATAACCGCTAATAGAAATTGCATGATTAGTTTGACTTAGCGGTTATAGAGGTTTACTATTGTGGATACAACAGATAGGTATTGGGCGGAGAGGACAATTCCTTAGCATATGGGCTTCGATGCACTTTCCCTTGTGCCCTGGACTCTCCGCTGGAGATACGGGATTGATGAACCATGATTACTGACGGCCACTGACGATTCTGCGAAATGTCATGCTCTTACTGATGGGGCCTCTGGTGCCCAAGGGGGGACTATGCCGATCCTATTTAGCCAGGGCCCATGTGTAGGAAGGATTGTTCTTAACAACATTTCACTTAGAACGGTTAGGCTACCTTATTCGTTAGGTACGAGTACTTTTGGTTTGGGTACTTGTATCTGACCGTGGCTTGGAACAATAACTTGTCGCGGATTAGTTCGTCACATCTTGTCCTTGTTTGGTTGTAGGTGTGACTTACTACTTCGATGAGAAGGTATTGAACCTTGTTGGGGTTCGGATACCCTATTGGATTCAAGGCATGGAAAGATACGTCACCGTAAATTAGTTTACCATCTCCTGTCCTTGTTTGGTTGGGGGAATGGTACGCTTGTTCAGTAGGTGCATATTGGACCATGTTATAATTAAATTTACTTATTTATTTGAGCAATATTTATTCAGTTTATATGGCATGATATTATGTGTCTTGTTACGTCCCTCTGAGGACCTGGTTATCTCTCCAGGTGTGTGCTATTGTCTTTTGCAGGTGTTCTAGCTCTAGCCGTGATCATTGCTATTTTCTTCGAGGAGGATTGCACTTGGATCGTCTTCGCTTCGCTCGCCAAAAATCATTTATTTCTCTCATGTATTTTTCTTTTACTTGTTGGTAGTGGATTTGTCTCCGTCCAACATATTATATCAAGACAATTTATTATCATTTTATGATATCTTCTATTCATTTATTTGGTGTGGATGAGATTAGTTGTAGTTTTACTGTATTTTACAGCTTATGTATTTATACGAGGCTTCCATATATTGGAGTATACTTCGTATGAATACAGCTGACATGTCTACGTTCCTAGTCCTACGTATTTTGGGATTGGGGCGTTACATGTTTTTGTGGTGGCCCATGCAGGTCAAGATAAATTGTTTGGTTACTTTACCGTACCAAGCAAGCCTGCGTATAGGATTAGAAGTCTAGGATCTCATCCACATACTTGACCTCTTTTCTTGATTTATCTACCGTTTGACTCATCAATTGCATCTTGCTTGCTTCCTTCCATGCCTATTCTTATCTTTCCTTCGTGCTTGCTAGAGATTGACCCTACTAGTTAATTGTCCCAAAACACTATTAGTTTAATTCTTTAAGTTGGGTAGAATACCTTATGAACTAGCAACCCCTTTGACTTAGTAACCTATATTAGCAAGCTTATTTAGATCCTAGAATCTAGAGGACCTAACCCGTCTAGCCAACCAAGGACTTGGATAAGAAGACTATAGGACGACTGTATGACTTAGAATCATTCTACCTTTTTTAAATCTTAAACTCTCGTGCCTATGTATTTACTATTTTAACTAATGATGCTAATATAGCCTAGTATTTGCAAGCTAATTCATATTCGAGCTTGATCAAGGCATATGATATTGAGCGGCCGCTCACTAACATATTGTCTAATCAGAACCGGTGCATGATGGTCTGATCAACCGAGTGCACTTTGGTTCACCTTTTTTATATATCAATCTACGTGGATGGGATGTAGTTGAACTTTCCCCTTAGAATTCCATCCACGACTGCCTTGACGATTCTTTGAAAAATATTCGGTCGTCCTTGAATCACGTATTAGTATTCGATAACGCCCCCTTCAAACTCCATATTGCTTTCGCCTTCACCTATTTTAGGAGGACGAAAGCATTATACTAGAACTTCCTCTAGCCATCCTATCGATTACGACCATATCGTATTATTTTCCTATGATCCAGATCATAATTTCTTACGGCATAATTTTGTTATTGATTGTTCCTCATCGATACCCTTTGTGTCTTCTCACCCCCTACGAATTCTTAATTTCGAGGACAAAATTCTTTTAAGTTGGGTAGGATGTAAAACCCCTAAATTTCTACTATATTTTTATTATTAAAATTGGTACTGATTTAAAAAATTTATTATTGTACGTCGTGTAGTCGTATTGTATGTCGCGTACGAAATTTTATTTTTCGTGATTGCTCGACGAGTGCGAATATGTGCGAGCATACACATTTTTGGAAAAATATTTTTTCCTATTTTTATTGTTTCAAGAAAATATATATAATAATTATTTTTAGCTATCAAAATTCTAAATTTATATTTTTATTTTTGAAAAGCCTTTTTTTAGACAGTTATATTAATAAAATATATTCTAATAAAATGGTATGCTGGAAAAGTGTATATTTGTAAATAATATTTGTGCATACATATTTCATACTTAATTATTAGTTTATTTTGACAATTCATAATGTAATTTTTGAAATTATTATTTATAGTATTTTTGGAAAAGTATATTTCAAAATTATGGTGGCAATTTAAACCTTCATTTGAACTTATGTATTTATTTAAATAGTTAAATAATTAAAATTTGAATTATTGATTTGATTTTAAACTAAGGGAATTTAATTAGATTTGTATTTGGAATTGGATTTGATTGCTTGTAAATTTAAACTACGAATTATCTATTTTGGGTTTTAAATCTATTCCAAATCCTATCTTATTGGGAATTCCCACATCCTATAAATAGGCAGGTACACCTCTAATATTTTCTCCATAATATTTCTCCAAATTTTCCACAACAAAAAGTGAGTGCATCGTGTCCATGACCGTGTCCGTGTCCAATCCACTACTTACCTTCTTTTACATATACAAATTTTCTGCGTCCGACAATCCCGGACGCCAATCTATCCCGTGTCTCACAGGACACTTCTTCCAACCGTTGTGTCGGACACTCCCGACCTAAACCTTAAGCCTAACTCAGCCCCTGTCCACTACTCTCCTTCGTCGACCCATCACCCCGCCGACTCCACGACAACCACCGATCAAACTCCCCAACCAACACCACTTCGACCAACCCCCGGCGAGCAACTTCGCCGTACGCCTCAGCCCTCACCCTCGACAACGACACCCCGAACACTGTCCCGAACCACCCTCACGGCCGCCGTCACAGACTGCCCCGACTACCACGCAAAACTAGCCTTCACCCGAAACCCTCTGCCACCGGCGTAACCACCGCCATCACCGTCCCCAAAATTACTATCACCAACAAAGAAATAAAACAAAACACATGCACACACCCCTTACCTCGCCGTCGAGCCCTCCGGCGCCGAGCCACCTTGGTCGACCGAACCTGGCCGCATCTCCGCCCGCGTCCTCGGCCAGCCGCGCCCATCAACCCCGAGCCTTCGCAACCTTCATCCTCCAGCCGCGCCGGCGCTCAGCCAACCGTCCGTCGGGCCAGCCGTGGCCGAGCTTCTGGCCGGGCACGCGCGCATCTCCGCCCGACCCCCACTTCTCCAGCACCGCCCGTGGCGAGCACCCCGCCTGGCCGTCGAACTCCTCGCCTCACCCCAAACCGGAGCGCCACCGCCGTTGTGGCGACTGGCCAGTGTCGAGCAACTCAGCGCCTACTCCGATCGGCCGCCTCGACCGAGAGGCTGCGACGGTCTTCCGCCCGACCGACTCCTCCCTCCTATTTCCAGCGCCTCCGCGTCTTCTCTGCGCCGCCGGAAAAATCCCTCTCCACCGAGCCGCCCTTCGTCGGCCTTCCGACGCCAAGCCCCTCTCCACCGCTCGCCGCCCTTCCAAACCCTCTCCAGCTCCACCCCTAGTCGCCGCATCCGTGTACCTCTCCAGCTACACCGCGTCAGCCTGGCCGCCGCCCGGCGCCGCCAACCGGTCGAAACCGCCTCTGCCGCCTCTCTCTCTCAGGCTCATCTCTTCCCTCCGCCTCCCGTTAAATCCTCCGCCGCCGGATCTCTGTTCGACCGCCCCCTTTCCTCCATTTCCCCTTCGCGCTTGCTCTCTCTCTCACCTCTCTCCCTCCCTCACTCTCTGTCCTCTCTTTTCTTTTTTTTTCTTTATTCATTCGAAGAGAACAGCAGCCTTTAGTTGTTTTTGCTGTTGTTTTTTTTATTATTTGTTTGCATGTTTACTTTTTTTAGTAACTGTAAGTTTATTATTATTGTTATTATTATTATTTATTTATATATTTTTGTTTGCTTTTGGTTCTCATTCCATTGCCATACTTAAAGTATGGGAACAGAGCTTGGTATTTTTTTTATTTTTTTTTTCTTTCCCTATTATATCAGTAATTAACTTATTCAATTTTTTTAGCATTATGTATTATGTATTTTTACTGATTTTATTTTGGTTATTATTATCATTATTATTATTACATAATTATTATTACTGTTATTATTATCTTTACTAGTTCCATGTTAAAAGTATATATATGGATCATTATTATAAACTTCATTGCTATTATTATTTATATATTATATAAATATTTTGTTAAGATGTTCCAATTATCGGATAACAAAAGCGTAATTTCTAAATTTATTATATACATAAATATATATATATATATATATATATATATATATATATATATATATATATATATATATATATATATATATATATATATATATATTTTCAAATATTTTCGTAAAGTTATTTTTAATTGATAAGATATGGTTTTCTACCCAGAAATATTATAAAACTTAGTGTAGCCCAAAGTTATTTTGATCTTTCAATGTATGATTCCTAACAGTTTATTTTACTAATAAAATCTAGATTTCAAAGTTGTAGATATTTTTGTAAAATCATATATATTTATTTAGCCAAAATTCTTTCGATTATCGTCCAGATCATGACCAACCCTATTATTCCGTTTCCTCACCAATTTCGTACTACCATATGTCCACCCTAACTAACTTGACCCTTTGGACCCAATGGAACTGTCCGTGCCACCATCAGAGGTCCCCTTGTGTAGTTATTACACCAAAGTTGCAGTTCATGCCACCATGATTATCGCAGCACACCAGGCGTCCTACCAGGCAAGACACCTTGCCATTTGCTATTTATTTTTTTAGCTCATATTTTATGCATTATTTATTTTCTTTATGCAAAATAAACTGTGATACATGGCATAACCTGTTAGAACTTACTGTTCATTTTATTTCCTGCTATGTATTATTTTTCTCATATTAAACCTAGATTTAAGGGACCACCTTGTGTGTTGCATTCATTGGCCTTGACACGTTTGTAATACGAAGTTGTGTGTCACATGTAGGACACGGAAGTGCGTGATTGGCTGGCCACCAGTACATACAAGCCGTACGATAGGAATAACCTCTAATAGAAATTGCATGATTAGTTTGACTTAGCGGTTATAGAGGTTTACTGTTGTGGATACAAAAGATAGGCATTGGACGGGAAGGACAATTCCTTAGCGTATGGGCTTCGATGCACTTTCCCTTGTGACCCGGACTCTCCGCTGGAGATACGGGGTTGATGACCCATGATTACTGACGGCCACTGACGATTCTGCGGAACGTCATGCTCTTACTGATGGGGCCTCTGGTGCCCAAGGGGGGACTATGCCGATCATATTTAGCCAGGGCCCATGTGCAGGAAGGATTGTTCTTAATAACATTTTACTTAGAACGGTTAGGCTACCTTATCCGTTAGGTACGAGTACTTTTGGTTTGGGTACTTGTACCTGACCGTGGGTTGGAACAATAACTTATCGCGAATTAGTTCGTCACATCTTGTCCTTGTTTGGTTATAGGTATGACTTACTACTTCGATGAGAAGGTATTGAACCTTGTTGGGGTCCGGATACCCTATTGGATTCATGACATGGAAAGATACGTCATCGTGAATTTGTTTACCATCTCCTGTCCTTGTTTGGTTGGGGGGATGGTACGCTCGTTCAGTAGGTGCGTATTGGACCATGTTATAATTCGATTTACTTATTTATTTGAGCAATATTTATTCAGTTTATATGGCATAATATTATGTGTCTTGTTACGTCCCTCTGAGGACCTGGTTATCTCTCCAGGTGTGTGCTATTGTCTTTCGCAGGTGTTCTAGCTCTAGCCGTGATCATTGCTATTTTCTTCGAGGATGATTGCACTTGGATCGTCTTCGCTTCGCTCGCCAAAAATCATTTATTTCTCTCATGTATTTTTCCTTTACTTGTTGGTAGTGGATTTGTCTTCGCCCAAAATATTATATCAAGACAATTCATTATCATTTTGTGATATCTTCTATTCATTTATTTGGTGTGGATGAGATTAGTTGTGGTTTTACTGTATTTTACAGCTTATATATTTATACGAGGCTTCCATATATTGGAGTATACTTTGTATGAATACAGCTGACATGTCTACGTTCCTAGTCCTACGTATTTTGGGATTGGGGCGTTACAGTATCGGCCATATCCGACATGTATCAGCCGTATCGGATTGGTATCAGCCATATCGGATTAGTATCGGCCTATCTGTTTGGTATCGGTCGTATCGAATTGGTATTGGCCTTATCGAATTTGTATTGCCTATTCGATAGGTATCGGCCGTATCGGATTAATATCGGCCGTATCATATCGGTATTGGCCTTATCGAATCGGTATCGGCCATATCTGATAGGTATCGGCCATATCGGATTAGTATCGGCCGTATCAGATTTGTATCGGCCGATCGGATTGGTATCGGCCGTATCGGATTGGTATTGGCCGTATCGAATTTGTATCGTCCTATCCGATAGGTATCGGCCTTATCGGATTAGTATCGGCCGTATTGGATTAGTATCGGCCGTATCATATTGGTATCGGCCGTATCCTTATATAGTATTGACAACCCTATAACACCATCCTAGAGTTAAATAATATTTTGAATAATAATCGGATATAATAATCCAATATTAACAGATTCGATATCTAATATCCGAAAATATTTGAATATCCAATTCCGATTTCACGAATTTTTAATAATTTACGAAAACGCAAAACCCTACATAATGCCATGAATCCAAACCCCTAGCTACTTTATTGTGTCTGTGTCCGTGTACGTGTCCGTATCTAAAACCCTAGCTATAATATTTACACAATTAAATTATATTGTCATAATTTTCGTGTCCAAGTACATGTTATAATCTAAAATTATGACATATAACTATAAAACATAATATAAATATGAAAAGAAGTAACAAAATTAAAAAACTTACCCGAGGAGGAGGAGGAAGGGACCGAGGAGGAGGACTACGTTGGTCGTCGGGGAAGGAGGAGGGAGGCAGCGCGCGTGAGGGGGTCGGAGGAGGAGGGGATCATAGGAGAGGAAGTAGGAGAAGGAGGTCGGAGGAGGAGGAGGGGATCGGAGGGTCTGGGGATCAGAGAGGAGGAGGTCGGAGGAGGAGGGGAACGGAGGGGGATGTCGAAGGTGGAGGAGGTCGCCGAGGAGAAGGAGGGCAAAGGAGGGGGGAAGTCAGAGGAGGAGGAGGTCGCCGAGGAGAAGGAGGGGAACAGAGAGGGAGAGGTCGCCGACGAGGAGGAAGAGGTCCGAGGAGGATGTGGTCGGAGGAGGAGGCTTGGACGAAAATTTGGGAGGAAAGAAATTTTGGGTTAAAATTTGAGAATGGGAAAGAAAGGCTGTTGTTTAACTTTTACAGCAGGTCAGCAATCGAAATTTATGTCGCTAAGTATTCACTAATAAATTAGCGACTAACTACCGACGGAAATAGCAGCGTTTAGTTATACTATATTCACATAATAAATAAGTAGCTAATTAGTCGGTAATCCGTCGCTAAATAGCAACTTCTTCACTTCCGTCGGTGAGATCAGTCGATAAAATACAGTATTTTTGTAGTAAATTAACCATAAAAAAAGCTACCACCTATTTTTGTAAAAAACAAAATAACAGTAAGTTGACATGGTAGAAAGATAAACATGTCAAACTGATCCATTCATGCCAAAAATAAAAACT